>OY755188.1:0-130737 GCA_963576735.1 Bedellia somnulentella | reverse complement strand
GTCTACCTTTTCAGATAGAATGCAAATGTTGAGAACGTCTAACTATCACATAATTTTAATGTTTTTGACATGATTACCTGATTTTTACTAATAAATAAAAGAAAAATAAACAAATAAAAATGTTGACACCCGCGGAGTTTTTTTAAAAAAATGTTTTTTCCTTTATTAATCTTTTATTTATTAGTAATAATCCCCATAAAGGTATAAAAGCAAAGGTACAATCGCACTTCTAAAAAAAACTATACAACAAACAATACTTTAATATTTATAAATAAAGAATAAATAAAGGAAAAAAAATCGACACAGGCTGGAAATTTTCGATTTTTTTTTTCCTTTATTTATTAGTAATAATCCCCACATGAGGTTTCAATGAACAAAAAATATTTAAAATACTTCAATATTTTTTTCAAATATTTTGTCAAAGTTTCTAAAAAATCTGTATTATTTAGGTGATTTACAGGTTTCGTTATTTTCATAGAAGAAAAGAAGAATTTGTATTACTTTATATTGTCGCACACAGTCTTAGTTTCGATCCTTATTTTGAAGCGTTAAATGTAATAATTTTAAGTAAAAAAAGATGAATGTTCTTTTGAAATTATTGTTTTCTCTCACCCAATGAAAGAAATCTAATTCTCTAAACAACGACAAAAGATGTACACCAAAGTCAAACCAACTAGAAATACATACATACATATACACACGGCTATATTTCCCTAGAAGGGGTAACCAGAGCTAAGGAATTATAAATTCCTCAGCCACTTTTGGAAGTTGAGTGGGGAAAAGATGGTAAGAATAATGGTTTTTGGTGATGGGTCTCCAACCGCATCGCCCAAAATCCAATAAAAAGCCCCAATACCCTTAGTCGCCTCTTACGACACCCGTGGCGTGGGTAGAAAGGGGTAGAACTACTAGAAATGTCTAAACAATATATTTTGGACAATACAACGTCATAAATAAAGGCACAAAAGTAGTGAACGTCAAATCTCCTGGGTACAGTGGCACTAGGTCGGCATTTCTTTTCACTCGAGCTGATTTCAGTACTCAGTTATGGATGTACATAATGTATACATAGATATCGAGTGGGCGACGTTCCACTCTCCATTGTGTTTTTTCATCCCGGCCTACATTCTGCATGAAAAGGTACAAGACAATAAATAATCTACTGTGTGATCGAGTGTGACGTGTCCGCCATCGCGACAATATTAGAGCTAGTTTTTTTTTTATTCATTGTGATTCTGTAAACATTTCTATGCTGAGCGAATACCAACCGAACGTTACAAGTCTTTTAGGCTCAAATCGGCTCAATCTATTTTTGAGCTTTGGAGAATTTGAGTGTCTTATGGTAATGTTGAAACTTGCAGAAGTTTATTTAAAACAATAATGTATCCATATTATAGCAATTTGCGTGTCTATAAATTCTGTCCAAAATAAGCAACACAGCGACTTTGTGCTTTTGAAATAGTTCAAAGGTTACTGTACGACCGACTGTTACCGAACGTTAAGCGGTCGGTGTCTTACATAAGAGAATTATGTCAAACATGTGATGTAGTCGCGCTCCAAGAGACATGGTTGCTACCTAACGAAATACCATACCTTAATAGTATAGACAACGAGTTCAGTTGTACGGGAACGTCAGCTGTAGATACCAGCGCCGGGATGCTGCGTGGGAGGCCGTACGGTGGCGTAGCGCTGCTATGGCGTAAATCTCGGTTTCAGCAAGTGATGGTGGTGGAGTGTGATAACCCACGATTTTGTGCAGTTAAAATAAGTATCGATAATAAGTGTTTTATGGTGGTAAATGTGTACATGCCTACAGACAAAAGTGAGAACCTACCATTATTTACGGATTGCCTGGCTGGGGTAAGTGCCATTATAAATAACTCAGGGATTGAATGTGTGTACGTAGTTGGTGATTTTAATGCCCATCCAGCGACATTATTTTACAACAAACTTACAAGTTTTTGTGACGACCAAATGTGGTCATGTGTAGATACGGAACTGCTTGGCGTAAATTCGGGCAACTATACTTTTATAAGTGAAGCGAACGGATCATGCCGGTGGTTAGATCACTGTCTTGTCACTGAATCTGGTTTTGCAACTGTCAAAAAAGTTTATATAAAATATGGAGTGTCATGGTCAGATCACATACCGTTAGTTATTGAATTAAATATTAATGTAGTAGTTTCAAAGTTAAATGTGCCTTTAAATTTAAATTGTATTAATAATAATAATAGTAAAGTAATATGGGGGAGTAGGTCAAGCAGTCAAATACAGCAATATAATATTATTTGTTCAGATAAACTTAGTAAAATAAATAAACCTAACCTCTCATATCAATGTTCACTCTGTAATAAAAAAAATAGTATCTGTAAGGAACAGGATCATTTACTAGTTATTGATAAGTTGTATGCAGATATAATTAACGCACTTCGCGAGGCAGCCATAAGCTGTCACGGAGATAAGAAAACTATGTGTGGCCCTAGGAAATACGTAACTGGCTGGAATAAACATGTAAGCGACAGTCACAGGGAAGCCAAACTGAAGTTTCTTATTTGGGCCTCGTACAATAAGCCTACCTTAGGCAGAGTGTACGACGAAATGTGCTTAAGCCGTAAGGCATTTAAGTCACGATTGCGATGGTGTCAGAGGCACGAGGAGCAAATAAAACTTGACATTATAGCTTCACATCATTCTAATAATGATTTTAAAAATTTCTGGAAATCAACGAACAAACTCAAAGACAGATCTGGCTTTCCTGTGAATGTTGACGGAGTTAGCGAACCTAAAAACATTGCTGAACTGTTTAAAGAGCATTTTTCAGTGAAGTCATTGTTGGGTCCACCACAGTCCTCCTCGGAAAGTAGTGACGAGAATCGGTTTGATGTTAATGGTATTATAGTAGTAGATAAGGACATTGAACATATAATAAGATACATGAAAAGGGGCAAGTCTCCCGGACATGACGGCTTAAGTCTAGAACACTTACTGCATGCCGGCCCGAGAATAGTTGAGCTACTCACAGATCTTTACTCACTGTGTTTACGTCATGAATACCTACCACAGGAACTGATGAGGACGGTGGTGGTACCCATTGTAAAGAATAGGACTGGTAATGTTTCCGATAAGACTAACTACCGCCCGATTTCACTAGCCACGATACTTGCAAAGGTGTTTGACAGCCTGCTTAGTTCGCACCTGGATAAGCACTTAGATATACATGACAACCAGTTTGGTTTTAGACCGAGCTTATCCACGGAGAGTGCGATTTTGTCGTTAAAGCAGACGGTCAGATACTATACGCTTCGGCAAACTGCTGTCTGTGCGTGCTTTCTTGATCTGTCCAAAGCGTTCGATTTGGTATGTTATGACAGACTATGGGAGAAGCTTAAAGCTCAAAAAGTTCCTAGTGTCGTTATACAAATATTTAAATATTGGTACCAAAATCAAGTTAACACTGTACGCTGGATGGACAGTTTCTCTGAGCCGTATAAAATGGAGTGCGGAGTGAGACAGGGAGGGTTAAGCTCTCCGAAGCTCTTTAATCTGTACATAAATGCGCTAGTCGAGGAGCTCAGCAGCACTCGTGTCGGTTGTCACATTGACGGAATAGCCGTTAATAACATAAGTTACGCGGATGACATGGTGCTGCTGAGCGCCTCGGCTGGAGGTCTCGCTTCGCTTATCCGGATATGCGAAAGGTACTCGGTCTCCCATGGTCTGAAATACAATGTGAACAAGAGTGAATGCATGGTCTTTGAGGCCAGGGGTGCTTGTCAGGCGACGTTTCCTCCCATTAAACTTAATGGTGTCGTTTTAAAGCAGGTGCAACAATTTAAGTACTTAGGTCACATTGTCACCTCTGACCTCAAGGACGATGCAGACATCGAACGCGAGAGGCGCGCGCTGGCAGTAAGAGCCAACATGATCGCCCGTAGGTTCGCACGATGTACAGGAGCAGTAAAGGTAACTCTGTTCAGAGCCTACTGCACTTCACTTTACACGTGCGCTCTATGGGCTAATCATACGAAGCGGCAGTATCATGCACTTAGAGTGCAATATAATGACGCTTTCAGGGTGTTGATGGGGCTGCCCCGCTTCTGCAGCGCATCAGGCATGTTTGCCGAAGCGCGAGTAGCGTGCTTCTACGCCACCATGCGCGCCCGCGCCGCCTCCCTGCTGCAGAGGGTGCGGGCCAGCCCCAACAACATCCTGCAAGCTATTGCGGATAGGGTGGATTCGCCTTATATATGGCATTGTATTGACCTTCAATGTAAATATAATAGTTAGGTAAAAGTAGTATTAAGTATTTTTTAAGGTGTCTAACATAGTTGATAAGTCTTGTTACTAACAATACGAGCCCTGTTGCATCGAATAAAGATTTATTATTATTATAAATAATTTAATACTGTTAGACTCAACCTTGAAGCCGTAAATCCCCAGAGGAGTGGCAGAGGTACTAATACCTTTGAACATCTCGTAACATTTTTATCGCCTGATGTCCATTTGGGAGTACGCACATTTTGCTTGGATACTCTTATATAAAAATAAAACATTGTAAACAAAATTTTTATATTACAATAACACTATGCGCAGACGAATCAACTATAATATTCATTGAGTCACAAACGTACGCATTTATCATAAAAATATATTCTTTAGATACCAAGGTCGAATATCGTTAAATGAGCTAGAATGTTTTTCTAAGTAAGCAATAAAAGCGTGAATTTTGAATAAATTGAAAAAAATATATGACAACAAAAAATACGCCTACAGGTTTCCATTTTACTAATGATTGGTAGAGGCGTAGAGTGAAACTCAATATCGATCATGCGATATTTCAATTAGCTGGTACGTCCGACGAGGCAGTGGCAACGGAACTGAAATCAAGACGAAAATTGTGCTGCTCCGGGTAGGAATAGCCTTACATGGAAAGATGGTTGTATTTTTGAATTTAATGATGTACCTAAAATGGCAAGCAATCACAACATGATGTTGGCCAATTGATAACTTTTGATCAAATAAATTTTTCAAATAATGCAACGCAAACCATTTAAAGTCAAAAATATACCAAAACTTTTTAGGCATAGCATAACTCGCCCCGACATTATAGACCACAAAACCGCGAGTGGACCTCAAGGTGAATTTCAGCAATTCCGTTCCGTGAAATGATAATAAGCAAAAATGTAAGATATTGTACCAATTTTCGTCAAATCCGCGCCCCGAGCGCTGTGTTCCGTTGATATTCTAATTTGGAGATAACCAAATCCGCTTGCAATATTATTATATTTCGTTTATATTGCCGATGTCTTGCCTCATTCCATAGATTTCTTAGAAAGTTTATTAACTATCTTCGCACCTTTATAGACATTACGCACAAATAAATACACGTTGCTTGCATTATTTTTTTCTTCCTGTGCAATTTATTTAGATGTTCACGCGACTTGAATAAATAACAATCCTTACAATTCTGACAAATCACTTTTGCCTCTCTCTGATTTGTGTATAATTCAAGCACAACAACAACAAAACAGCGCTTTTGTTCTTTCAGATGTTCAATCACCTTCTTAAAAACCATCATTTATCGATAAATAAATGCTTCTTTAACCATTAGTCCAATATTATTTTCTATTTATCAAATCTTTTTCTTTACTTTGTCTTTTTGGCAACATCAGTTCTCATAGCAAAGTGTATTATATGTTTTCTGCTCTATCTATCTAATATATCAATCACTGGCCTGTGTAAAATGCTTACATACATACATAATACATATACTCATAATCATATCCCAAACAAGATGGACAGAGAACCAACGAATCTTAATCATTATTTAAACCGACTGAAAGGAAACATATTTATATGTGCATGTACTATGCCTCTATCACCTCATATGTTGCGAACCACTTATCTCACATAATTTTTTTTTTATGTATCATTGAGTACGTTGCGATACGCGTACTAGACTGACAAAAAAATAGTGCCAATTTGTAATAAAGCACATAGCGTGGAGCAATTTTTGTAATAATACAGCTAAATTAGTATCACTTGAAAGAGCTAATTTCTAGATTTCAGAATGGTTTATAAAAATCAATTGTTAATCAAAGTATGAAAACGTTATTTTTAATTCTAGTACAACACGCGAGAGGTTCACCTAGTAACAAGAGTATAATATACCTAATTCAAAGCGGTAATGAATAAATTTTCTCAATATACATTCATAAATATACTTACGCTACTAGTTATCATAGGGGTAGGCAGAGAATATCCATTGCCACCTATTTACCATAGTTTTTTTTCATAATCTTAATTTCAAGACTTTTATACCGTTGCGACAATGCCAGTCTTAAGAGCTTATTCCATTACACTTTGTCGTTGCTGAATTCAGACGTCCTTCGAAGTTACTGCCGCAGACGCTTGTTATTCCACTACACAAATTTCAGTTTGAACGTTATTCCACTAGTCTGAATTCAGATTCTGTGGCTTTCAGACGTCTTCATTCAGACAAATGGAGCTCTTTATCAGGCCTTAACTTAAAAATAACACAAATACCAATCATTTCAAATAAAAAGAAAACAATATCTTAGTACATGACAGTGGCTCTGCTAAAATAGATTGATATTTGTAATCGTGGTAAACCTTTTGAGCTTTGTTTACGTTTCCATAATATTAGAACTGAATGTTAATTACCACCACTACCTTCTTTGCCAGTAGTTCTTATAGGTACCTTCTAAAAGTGGAACTTAAATTCATGACTGTAAAGCTAAAGCTCATTGGAGTGGAAAAAATTAGATCGTTTGAATAGGCACACTGATCGGGACACGTGAAAATAATCCTTGCATGATCAAATACAAAACAATTATGATTCTTTGTACCGGTTATATAGTTTGTATTATAATATTTTACACTGGTGGCAAAGGTACTAAAAAGGTAAATATGGAGCGACATGTAAAGAGGAGAAGCGACATGGTAACATTTCCATTCACTGTTTTTTCCTTGCTACATTTATGACATATCAAACAATGCACTTCGACGTTACTGGGGCAGGCACGTGGGTTTCCTCAACATGTTTTCTCCCACCGTTAACAACTTTAATGACCAATCTTTTGACTTAAGAAAATACACAAATTCGTGTAGTTTGAACTTAGGATTGTGATACACGGAGTTGGAATTTTCACTGCGCTTTCATGAAGAAATTGTAAGTGTCAATTTCTACAAAGCAATCTAAAACAAGCAATATTTTCCCGACGTTCTTGATAATATTGTGTGCGATATTGTCGAGGTGAAATAGTATCGACCGCCGCACGTGAGCCCCGGCGCGCAGCGGGTCAAGTGCAGGTCAAGTGTCTTCCTACGCTGGCTGTTCTCTCTCGTCCTTAACACGAGCACCTTACGCCTCTTACAACTTCAATAAGAGATATTTTTATTGTGTTTCTCATGTTATGTTGGGACTTAAAATCTTAGTTTTATCGTCTCACAACTCTATAAATAGCCAATTCCATTGTATTTCAAATGAGTATTATAAGTATTTTGTATATATATATATATACATATACATATACCTATATATATATGTATGGGAAAGAAGTGGGTAAACCTATAATACCAAACGGCTACATTATTTAAACATTACTCTATATTATATAGTATAATCAGAAGTGAATGTAGGCTGGCTATTGTTTTAGTTTACTATTTCCAAGTAACTTAATGAAAATGGCCGTGTAGTGCCGGCTTAGAATGTTGCTACCCCTTTCTACCCACGGGTGTCGTAAGAGGCGACTAAGGGTATTGGGGCTTTTTATTGGATTTTTGGGCGATGCGGTTGGAGACCCATCACCAAAAACCTTTATTTTTACCATCTTTTCCCCACTCAACTTCCGGAAGTGGCTGAGGAATTTATAATTCCTTAGCTCTGGTTACCCCTTCTAGGGCAATATAGCCGTGAGTATATGTATGTATGTATGTATGTTAATGAAAATATAACTCTGTGGAAAATCTCAGAAAAGTGGGTACTCTAAACGACGAAATCAATGTGTATTGTATGAAATGTTATTTAAATACTAGTGGATCGTCCCAGCTTCGCACGGGTAGCGTTGTTTTTTTAAATATCTGAGGTTTCTTTCTTCAGTCCCTGCTTAAGCATTGTGAAATTCAGCGCAATGTTTTCAATTTATTTAATATATAGCACTCCCTAAACAGTAGTTTGGTGATTTTGAATGCGCTTTAATAAACGGTTCAGTATTTCCATTAAATAGCTAAGCATTGCATATGTGGGAGCTTGTTATTGGCCTATTTCTGCCTATGCTATTATTTTATATTGTAAATTTAGCTGTAAGCCCCCCAAATATAATAAAATAAAATAAAAAGTAAAATAGCAAATTTTGGAATAAAACGCTATGAAGTATTTATAACAATCTGAAAAATAAATCATTACGTGATGTAGGATGCAACTACTGGCGCCACCTAGTATGTTATATATAAATTAGTAACGATTTGGTTTTGGTCACGGGCGCGATGGCTTATTTTATGTATAATTTCGGTGTTTGTCTACCGATTTCTATGATTCTTTTTTATTGAATAGGTAATAATGTTACCTTTTTTAAATTAGGGATGAGTGAGAGGTTTACAAACGTAAGAGTAAACAAATATAATCAGAATGTTCCGAACTGCTAAGCTATCAGGAATAACACGTGTTATTGTGATTCAACCGTAAAATATAGACATAAACTGTTGAGGATTTTTTTTTAGATAATATTATGCAGAATTTTTCCATCATACATGATTTCTATGTAAGTTTAACCATTAAGACTGCACACGCGACGGAAACTTAAAAAATGGAGTAACTTCTCCCGTTTTCCCAAAATTTCCCAAAATTCCCCTTTACTTCTCTGCTGGAAAGTATACAAAAACCTGCGCAGGAGTATGAAGAATAATTGTACCAAGTTTCGTTAGAATCCGTCGAGTAGTTTTTGTTTCCATAAGGAACATACAAACCGACAGACAGACAGACAGACAGACAGATAGACATACAGACAGACAGATAGACAGACAGACAGACAAAAATTTTACTGATTGCATTTTTAGCATCAGTATCGATCCCTAATCATCACCTGATAGTTATTTTGAAAATATATTTCATGTACAGAATTGACCTCTCTACAGATTTATTATAAGTATAGATATATGTTATATTTCAAACTGATTAGTATTATATTTTAGGTATTTCAATAATAAAAATACTAAATAATGCCTTTTAAAGATTATTTAATTAATATCAACGTATTTCCCAAACAAAGAAATAATGTCATTGTAGCTCCGAATGTTATATTTCTAAATATCTATATCCTATTAGAATAAGGTATTGCTATGCATATATTGTGAGGTAACTTATTCAATAAAAAAAAATG
Organism: Bedellia somnulentella; assembly: GCA_963576735.1. Lineage (NCBI taxonomy): Eukaryota > Metazoa > Arthropoda > Insecta > Lepidoptera > Bedelliidae > Bedellia > Bedellia somnulentella. Next base: position 121,336 of record OY755188.1, on the reverse strand, counting down.
CTCCTGATTTCTAAAATAAGACTTTGCAAACCCTCAGTTCCCGCTTTGTTCGTGAAACAGGAAACTCCGTGTTTTATTTTATTGCCCATTTCCCAGAAACGAGAGAAATTGAACAGGAAACCAGACCTCTTCAATTCAACGTATCAATGAAATGCTATAACGATACCTCTTGTTTAGAAAAACGAAACTAACTAAAACTAGTCGAATGTCATCTTTAACGAAGAAAAATTCATTCTTTTGTTAAGTTATTGGTTTCATTAACCTCAGCTAATAGTAACTACAATCAGTGAGATATAGCTGTGTAGTGTCGGCTTAGAATAGCACTACTCCATGTGGGTATAAGTTAGAGGCGACTTGCGGTATTGGGGCTTTTTAGGGATTTTTAGGCGACGCGGTAGATGACCTACACCAATTTGTCTTTTCTAAAGTCATATGTGTGGTTAATTTATCATGGTTGCTAACGGTGAGGGAAAACATCGTGAGGAAACCCACATGGCTGAGTTGTACTTAGTCATGTGACAGTGTATTCGTACAAAACGGCGATAGGCCTGCCCCCTATCACGTGAGTACACTGTCTAAGCAAAACGTGGGTACCTTCTCTGGAAACTAGATGGCGCTTGCCATGTGAGTTCAGGAGTATTAGTACCTCTGCCAACCCCTTCGGGGATAAACGGCGTGAACGTTTATGTTATGTTATGTTATGTTATGTAGATGACCCATCTCTAACAACCTTTATTTCACCATCTTTTCCCCCCGCAACTTCCAAAAGAAGCTAAGGAATTTCTAATACCCTAGCTCTAGCTACCCCTTAGGGATTTATAGTAGTGAGTATATGTATATATTGTATGTAATCAGTGAGATACAAGTCAATTATAATATGCAACAATAATTGGAAGATCGGCCTTATAGTCAGGGGGTATCGGTACGAATCCTGCATTAAGCTCTACTCACCCTAATATTTCTTAAGTAATTTAACATACATACATACATACATATAGGAAGAAAGGGGTAGCCAGAGCTAAGGAATTAGAAATTCTTCAGCCACTTTTGGAAAGTTGAGTGGGGAAAAGATGGTAAAATAAAGGTTGTTGGTGATGGCTCTCCAACCGCATCGCCCGGAAATCCCTTAAAAGCCCCAATACCGTTAGTCGCCTCTTACGTACACCCACCGGAAGAAATGGGGTAGTGCTATTCTAAGCCAACACTACACAGCATTTAAATAGTATGAAATGTTTGACTCGTATTGCATCCAACTAAAGAAACGGCTAAGGCTTTATTGGCTTGCGCCCGATAGATTTGCTCTCATATCTATGAAACCGACCAAAATATATTTTTTGTGTGGGAACTCAATTGAATCTTTTTTTATTGTAAATAGGGGGCAGATACGTGTATCCCTATCACGTGGGACCTACTTTTGACACTAGGTGGCGCTGTCATTTGTTGTTAAGATGTATTGGTACTTCTGCCAACCCCTTTGGGGATAAACGGCGTGAACATCTACGTTTATGTTATTTTTATTATAAATATAACGCTTTACTTTGAATTACTAAAATGTGGATCAACAGAAAAATATTATGCTTGGTTTCAGAGTGTCCCTAAATATTTAAACATTATTTTTTTGTAATACATAATCTGTAAAAATTAATCAGTGTAATTATGACGTTCTTGAGATCAATCATGAAAGACACAAAGCAAAGCCTCCATAAAATAATATTATTTTGGCTCGGAACACTCCAACAGAAACACGTTATAGAAAGTTGTATGCGGCTTAATATTCCGTAGTATAAATTATCCTAAGAGCTCAAGTTTACAATCAAATCTACATAATCCGCTTTTAATACATTTGAATGCTAGTATGAAAAGCGGGTATTATATAATGTTTAAATAAAGTTTAAAATAAAACGATGCTTCTATCGAGTAACGCGAATATTGCTCATACTTTTTAATCATACAAAATTATCGTAATAAGTTGGGTCTACGTAGGGCAGAAAGTACTATGTTTAAAAAAAACCGGCCAAGTGCGAGTCGGATCGCGCACTAAGGGTTCCGTACTATCATATATATAGAAAATCCCGTTTGTGTGAAAATCATGGGAGCCAAATTAGGTAAGTAATTTGATTTATGACGTTTAAAAATAGAACTACGGGCTAGATCTCATTCAAACCATTTTCGTAAGTAGTTTGTATAGTAATACACATCATATATTTTTTTCAGTATTATCATGCCCATATTTTAGAAGTTACGGGGGGGGGACACACATTTTAGCACTTTGAAAAAGTCTCTCGCGCAAACTATTCAGTTTTGAAAAAAATGATATAACAAACCTCAACATCATTTTCAAATACCTTTTGATAAATACCCCACACGTATAGGTTTGATGAAAAAAAAAATTTGAGTTTCAGTTCTATGTATGGGGAACCCTAAAAATTTTGGTTTTTTTTTCAGATTTTATTTTAAAATCTTAATGCGGTTTACAGAATACATCTACGCACCAATTTCCAATAATGTAGTTCTTATAGTTTCGGAATAAACTGGCTGTGACATACGGACGGACGGACGGACGGACGGACAGACAGACAGACATGACGAATCTATAAGGGTCCCGTTTTTGCCATTTGGCTACGGAACCCTAAAAACGTGTTGTACTGTTTAATTTACGGTGAGTCTTATAAAAAACTAAAAAGATTTTGTCATTTCCCTTAAAAAAGTTACTTTTAATTTATTTATTTATTCTAGATGGCGCTGCGATGTGAGTTCAGAAGTATTGGTACCTCTGCCAACCTCTTCGGGGATAAACGGCGTGATCGTTTATGTTATGTAATTTATTCCTATTGTGAGTCAGTGTAAGTTTCTGTCCCTAATATTCTTGAGGCACTTTCGTCAAATTATCTATCAATTTGAAATTAATCCGACGACATTATTTTAAAAGTAAGAAATGGAAAACAATTAAATTAATAAATAAAAAAAATATAACTTTATTAACATTAAATATATATGTTATTTAAAACTTGAAAAAAAAAGGATATAAAATGGAAAGAAAAATTCAACACCGGCGGAGATCGATCCCGCAATCTCTACGGGACGCCTCGAGGATTGTTTATCCTTTATTTATTAGTAATAATCCCCACATAAGGTTTTCATAAACAAAAACATTCAAATTAAAATCCTAAAATAAATGTATGCTCTACATTAAATTGAATGGACCTGATTGAATAGCTAAATGCAGAAGTTATATTATTCGGCCATTTAGTAATTCTGATAGTTCACGAAAAGCCATACTTACCATTTTATCAGGTCGATACTGTCTCCGTGTGACCGTGCAGGTAGTGAGCGGAGTAATTTCGAGTGATTCCGGGCAGGGAAAGGTCAAATTGACAGCAAAAGGAAATTAGATCCGCCGGGTGCGGGGGTAGTACAACGTTTACTTAAAGAGCTTATTCCATTTGCCTGAATTCAGACGTCCGACAGCCACAGAATCTGAATTCAGACTAGTGGAATAACGTTCAGAACGCTAGGCTTCCGATAAAGAGACAAATTTCGGCTCCTAGCTCACTACATTTTTTGTAGCTCCGTCTCAGGAAGGTGGAATAACGTTCAGACGATTTAGTCGCCTCGCGCCCGCCACAGCGAGAGGACGTGCCAAAATTTTTCATGCCTATGATTGAAATTACGTAAACAAAAAAAAGATAATAAAAGTTTTATAGCAGATATACATATGCTCACGCCATTAATTCCAGGGGTAGTTAGGTAGGTAGGGGTTCCATTTCATAGGGGTAGGCGGATATGTATAATTATATTCTTACATACATACATATACTCACGCTATTATTTCCGATTGGGGTAGGTAAATACGTTTTATCACATACATGCAAATTATATTATATTATATATACTCACGCCATTACTTCCCATCGGAGGAGGCAGATACGTTTAATTACATACATACGCGCATATACTCACGCTTTTACTTCCGCTTGTGGTAAGCAGATAATTTTAATTGCATACATACATACTTAAACTCCCGTCATTTTTCCGTAAGGGGTAGGCAGATACGTATTGTTTCAAATATGCATACTTACACTCACGCCATCACTTCCCGTGGGGGTAGGCACAGGCGTATAATTACATACATGCATACATATACTCACGCCATTATTTCCCATTGGGGTAAGCAAATACGTTCAATCACATATATGCATACTTATACTAACGCCATTACCTCTCATTGGGGTAGGCTGAAACTATCGATCGCTATTTCGTACGACCCCGGCAAACTTTTTAATAAATATGCTTTTATTTTTAAGTCATATAGGAGTTCCCGCCTATTTAATATTTTGTGTGATATATGACGTAAAAATATTTGGAAAAGGTTGTGTACATGAATAGGATATATGTAAGTATAGTAGCGAAAGAGATATATAGACGCAATGTGTCGTCGTTTATTGAATGAGAGTGGGATAGTCCATAAAAGAGTTTGATAGAGAGCGTTTTAAAAAAAAGACGGGAGCAATTTCGTACGACCGCCCGCAAAAATCGCGCTCGCGAATGATTCAGAAACTGAAATCGGTGTAGTGGAATAACAAGCGTCTGTGGCCTTCTGCGGCAGTGACTGTGAAGGACCTCCGATTTCAGCAACGATAAAAGTGTAATGGAATAAGCTCTTTACTACCGTCCATTTACGATTACATCTTCTATTTTGAAGAAAATATGTAGTGAATGAGATTTCAAACTAATAGAAACATTAAGTTAAGAATGTATTTCTTTCCATAAAGATTCTTTCAAAGAAAGTATGGATTTGTGAGATTCCGCCGTTGGTTTTGAAATAATTTGATTCATATTGTTTATAGATTAGGCTAAGTAAAAACTTGAAACATAGAAACCAACTTTTTGATTTCATTTGCATAGCTATGGGTAGACATTTAGATGTTTCTTTAACTGACACACTCATTTTATGCTGGGTACATACAAAAGTAACAGATATGGATGACTTTAAATAAATATTTTCCTATCAAATATATTAGTAGTGCTATTTGTAATTAGTTTGAGCACGGCGCGTTTTAAAAATAATATATTTTAATGATTAACGTTTTTAAACTGGCACATATTTGAATGTATGAACGCACAAACTAAAGTACCACCACTCACATATTTTCAGGATACGTGCTTCGAAGCCTCGGCATTTGGTTCATATATAAGCTTGGTTGTATGAATAGCGATAACACCCGTGAGATATCCTTCATTTAAAACTTAATCCATCAGGCTTTAGGCGTAATGTCTGGTAAAGTAAGCCTCATACGGGCGGATTAAACGGATATGCGGATATGCGGATATGTGTGTTACAATGGTTTACAATTTAATACTTCGACATTTTATGACAAAAGATGGAAGAAAATTTTAGAAAACCTTTTTTCATTCAATAATGCCTCATAAAACATAGCTGTGTCGGCGAGTAAAGGGTTATTTATTTTTTTTATTTAAACACTTTATTGCATACACAAAAACACACAAACAGTATATTACACAATAGTTACAACAGTACATGTACACAAAGGCGGACTTATCGCCTTAACGCGATTTCTTCCAGTCAACCTTTATGGTGAGGAACAAATTAGACAACTCTTTAAAACATTATGGTCAAGTATATATGCAACTTAAATAGAACTTAACTAAACATAACTTATTTACAACCTGTATATTCATTATATATATAATAATTATTATATCAAATATACTATACAATATCTTAATAAATATACATGTATATACATACTTATATAATATAATATAATAAATACAAATAAATACATATACCTAACTTTATAAAATCTACCAACCTAAGGTTTTAAAAAAATGGGATTTCAGTTTATTTTTAAATATATTTAGTGTTGATGACAGCCGTATGTCAACTGGTAGTGAGTTCCATAAATTAACTGCTCTGGCTGCAAAGGAATCACCATATGTAGCACTGTTATGAGAAGGTACACTCAACATCTTATTCTCCTGTGATCGCAAGGCACGGCCGTGGGAGCACAAGTATGTGAACTTGGAACGAAGATAATGGGGGGCAGCAGGATTATTAAGGGCATTATATAAAATACAGAGAATATGAGTATTCCTCCGAAGTCGAATTGGGAGCCACTTTAGTTGAGCGCGGTACTCAGAAATATGATCATATTTACGTAATCCAAAAATAAATCGGATACATAAATTCTGGAGACGTTCGAGTTTGTTAAGTAGCTCCTCTGTGAGGTCAAGATAGCTTACATCTGCGTAATCGAGAATCGGAAGCAGTAGAGACTGCGCCAGCGTAATCTTAGTGTGGTGAGGCAGGAAAAATTGCAAGCGCTTAAGTGAGTGACAGGATGCAAAGACTTTTTTACTTACGGCTTCCACTTGGGGCAACCACGAAAATGTACTGTCCATAATAACTCCCAAATTCTTGACAGAATTGACGAAGCGAATATCAGTGCCATCATAGGTCAACTTCTTATCTAGAGCAATATTTGCTTTGTTCAACAACCTCGAACTGCCAAAAATAATTGCCTGTGACTTATCAGGATTCAGCAGAAGTCCAAACTTCTTCACCCATTTCGATATTATCTCCAGGTTATTATTTATGACATCAACTGCCGAGTTTATATCTTCCGGAAGAGCACTTGTGTAGATTTGAAGGTCGTCTGCATATAGGTGATAGAGAGAAGTAAGTTCTTTAGCTAGGATATTAATAAATAGTGAAAAAAGCAAAGGAGAAAGTACGCCGCCTTGCGGGACGCCAGCCAGTACCGGGCACCAAGCAGAGCTCTCTGCGTCTGTGCGCACGCACTGCTGACGACCTTTAAGGTAAGATTCGAACCAATTGGTGACTGTCGGAGATACGTTAAGAGATCTTAAAATGCCAAGAAGTATATCAAGATCCACAGTGTTAAATGCGTTACTGAAATCTAAAAGTGTAAGCACTGTAACTTGGTGATTTTCCATATTTAAGCGAATATCATCCGTGACCTTGATAAGAGCAGTAACAGTGCTATGACCTGTTCGGAACCCAGACTGGAAATCGTTCAGCAAGTGGTGAGTGGAAAGGAAGTTGGAAAATTGTTCGAATACGAGGCGTTCAAGAACTTTTGATAGGAATGGTAGGATGGAAATTGGGCGAAATTGGGATAAGGTGGTTGGGTTAGGAACTTTAGGAATAGGGACAATGAAGGCATTCTTCCACATTCTAGGGAATGAACAAGAGAGTAGGGATAAGTTCATTAAATTTGTAATGTGTGGCAAAATTATTTCCAGAATGGGATTAATCATTAAAGTACTAACGTTGTCAGTACCTGTTGCCTTACTGGTTATATTAGAAATACATCTTTTAACGTCACGACCAGAGACCAATTTGAAAGTGAATTGTGGGCAATCAGGGGTAGGTGTAGAAACAAGATTGTTCAGAGCCTCAGCTTTACATTGATCACTAATGGTCAAGGGAGGAGTGGAGAAATGCGTATTAAGTGCATTGAGGTCTGTATCTATAGGAGAATTGGCCTGAGATTTTCCTATGCCCAGTGTTTTAAGGAATGACCATAACTGTGAGGTGTCACAATCGTCAATCGAAGTATGGATATATCGGCGTTTTGTATCTCTGTATTGTAGGGTTCTTCAGTAATATGATGTAAGGGGCAGTGGATCAGTAATAAGGGGTCCTGTTTTACGATGAATATAAAAACGAAGTGTGGAATGTGTTATTGTCGTGCGTCCACCGCCTGCACTGCCCTTGCTGTTTGTGTTAGGTCGTCATACTACATCTATCATTATGTATTCAAGTATTTTCTACTGGAAACATATTAATTTTTTTTAAAACTGTTTTTTTTTAAATATTGAAAGATACTTAATCTACTAATGATATCCATTGTATCAGAGATCTCTATAACTATTTTTCAGGCGTAGCCGACAGAAAGTACAAATGATTGATGGGAATGTCAAACCGACAATCGCACGCTAAACACTTAAATGAGATACATACATACATCTACCCACGGTCATAGATCCCAAAAAGGGGTACCCAGAGCTGAAGCTCCTCAGCCACATTTGGAAGTTGATAAGGGATAACATGGTAGTATAAATTATCGTTGGTGATGGGTCTCCAGACCAATATTAATCTGTTCCAACACTAAACCTTTGAAGGCTTCTCCATGGTAAAATCTGGTAACAATTCAATTAGATAAAGCGGTGCTTCCACGTATTCCCACAGGAGACGTAATGAGCCCACGATAGCATCTTGTTAGAGCGATGTCTCTTTACGACTGCCCCGACATCCTCAACTATTCACGTTCGTGTCAGCTCTAACTAATTTCGGAGCAAAATGGCCTCTTCGTTACGCAGTGGCTGCCTATTTGTACGTGAAAACCCAAACTGTCAGCCCGAATAAAGCGGTGACAATAAAACTACAGGTAGAAATTAAACTATGATAAAAAGATTTGTGTAAAAATGTGTACATGATAAGTAGGTGTAGTTTCTTATTACGAGAATGATATCTTACATATCGCATAAAATCATGCGAAAATTAAAACGATATTTATAAGGGCCGGCGCTCACTGCCGGCATGGCATGGCAAAGGATTTCGGTACAGATATAGCATTTTTAATCTTATTACCATGAGTATAGAATTCATTTTACTTTATTTTGACACAACGATGCCGACGTTCTGTCCTACCGCGGCCTCCCTCGGCATCGTTGTGTCAAAATGAATTCTATACTCATGGTAATAAGATTAAAAATGCTATATCTGTACCGAAATCCTTTGCCATGCCATGCCGGCAGTGAGCGCCGGCCCTTAGGCACCTGTATTCAGCAGTTAAACATTAGAGAATAATATTATAGGATAAATGTGTCAAGGAAATATACTCTTATGACATAAACAGTATGTGTTATGATTATGATTCTGTTAAAGTAGTGAACTTACTGTACGAGCCGAAGCTGAAAAATACATATAAAATGTATTAATTTCATATCATGAGTTTTTAAAAACATTGCTTAAATTATTTCATACGACGTTGCTTATTTGCCGTTCTAGTCTAGCCGCTACAAGAATTAGCTGTAACGTTTGACATATATAAAAAACCGTTTATGTTATGAATATTTACATGTGTGTAGAAAATGTGGATATTATGGTAATATGGTAATAAATGGACACTTCAATTTTATTTCTTTGTATTGACAGAGATATCTTCTATATTATAAAATTCCCTTGTCACAGTTTTTGTCACCAAACTCCACCAAAACGGCTCAACAAGGGCTGAACCAATTTAAATGAAATTTTGCATACGCATTTGGTAGGTTGGAGAATGGTTTTATAACCATTCTTAATACTTCTAAGTGATAAGGGTTGTACACCTCTAACATTTTATTTTTATTTTAGCTACTAGAAATGTACTAGAAATAATTTATATGGCAACGTTTGCCGGTTCAGTTAGCATACATGTAATTGCCAACAGCGACCTTTCTCGTCACTTCATGTGGGGCAAAAGGTGACAACGCGCTCGGAGGTAATTAATTAACTATGATCTGACGTTATGACTGATGATGTTAGTTTAGTATAGAAAACATCACTTCATATCTTTGTGCAATATTACTCTAAACTGGACCAATATTATAGAAAATACCGACATAAGGTCAATACTTATGTAATAAGAAATTAACAAACTAACAAGAATATAACCAATAAATAATTTACTATTTCTTACATACTATAACAATTTTGGTTATGAAAGTTTCATAGTTAAATTTTAATTTATGGATTTCAATAATTTTAAATCATTAGAAATAAAAGGTTAGGTCACTAACACACATATACATAAACGAGGAGACACATATTGGCAACCATATTATTTAAGTAAAAAATTCAGTATGTTTTCCTTCCTAATGATAAAGTTCAGACGATAGCTTTATTATATTTTACCATGATACTCATGTTTCGTTTTTTCGGTAGAAAATAAATAATAAATTTCAATGAAAATTAAGTGCAGTGTTTATTTATAAAATCTCATGTAAAAACAACTATAAAAATTTCATGAATAAATTATACTTACACAATGTTACTAAGTGATCCAAAGATAAATTACCAAAGATTCCTTTAGAAACGATACAGTAACACCAACAAGAGATTCAGACACGCAAATATTTTAAAACGCTTATGGTACATTAAAATTCAGTTCTAGTCGCCAATATATTTTTTTACTTCTAAGAAATGGAGGTTAGCTAGAGTGTGAGATAAATAAGAATATTGGTAAAGTTTTTATATAATACTATTGTACCAGCTATGCAGGGCCTGCTTTGAATAACACTAATACATTTCTTCCTGTAGGAGTCGTACGAAGTGACTAAGGGACTAAGGTTATAGAGTCTTCTTAAGTACATTAATTGTTATTTTTTTATCTTCCCCACGCAACTTGCAAAAACAGCAAACTTTTCTTACTCTCAATTTCCTTTTATAACGATATATAGCGTTTAGTATATGTAGGTTTGTAATTCATAAACTGTATAAATAGCTAATATTATATTAATATGTTTATACTAATATTAATATATAAATATAGTCATATTGAAAATGGTCTGTAATATACCACCTGTGTTCAAGCTGTTAAAGGCCTGTCAATCTGCGAACAATATAGTACACTAAGTACAGTAAGATAAGCAATGACTAAGTATTTGTACTTGTAACACAGTATAATACCATGTAAGCCAGCTCAGCGCAAGTGACGAGAACTAATCTAATCAAGAACAAGCAAGCTTCCATGCTCGATGGATATTCAAACAAATCTAAGCTAATCAAGAGAAGGAGAGATCAAGTTAATGTTGGACACAGTTTTTGTTTATTAAGATTTATTATTTTGGTTTTTCCGTGGATTTAATAAAACTGGATATGTGTGACTCGCGCACTAAAGGTTCCTAATCATAAACTTCAAAACAGCAAAAAAGTATATTATGACTGTTGTCTATGCAACATCAATTTTCTATTTAATTTAATATTTATTTATTATTAATTTTATGTATGTTTACATGTTCAAAAAGGGGTAATCAGAGCTAGAAACTCCTCAGCCACGTTTGGGAGTTGATAGCGGACAAGATGGTAGAAATGAAGTATCGTTGGTGATGGGTCTCCAACCGCATCGCCCAAAAACCACTTAAAGAAGCCCCATACCCTTAGTCGCCTTTTACGACATCCGTAGATAGAAAGGGGTAGTGACATTCTAAGCCGGCACGGCACAAGCTGAGGATATTTTTAACGTACATACATACATATATCTCTCTCGCGGCTATAAATCCCTAGAAAGGGTAGCCAGAGGTAAGTAAGTATGCTCAGAAGGCCAAAAGCAACGTGAAAAAAACATCTGCTCGTTAACGTCCATTCCATTTTCCACGTAATATATTTAGCTTTAGAGATCCCTTGAAGCTTGTTATGCAAATATAAATTGCAATTTACAAATCAATATTTGTAAAATGAGAGGCTTCCGGTAAAAGTTCTGAGTGACTTGTCTGCATTGCTAATCTACAACAAAGCAAGTGCCTGATTTAAATATGAAGATAAAACACTCGATATAGTCGTAGATAATGGAGGCTTGCTTTTAGCTGGATAAGTATATCGTCGCAGTCAGATAGATAATATCTCACCATGGCACTTTAATTTATCTTATATCATAGTTGTGTTGCAACTACTTGGAATAAGATTAGTATCACAAAATGAAATATATATATGACAATTAGATACATGGAAAAGTAACAACTTTGATGCTGAGATGATCATAAGTTTAGAATAGCACTACCCCATTTCTTCCGGTGGGTGTACGTAAAAGGCGACTAACGGCATTGGAGGAATTTCTAATTCCTTAGCTCTGGATACCCTTTATTTATTTATGTATTTATTTATTTATTTATTTGAGAAACAAACGGTACACAATATTTCAAATAAGATAAAAATACAGAGGAGTTCTTGACCTATAAAGTTTCTACCAATTGATATACAGACGATACAGAAAAACGCAAATTAAAATAACTAATGAAAACAAAACAATTATACATCAGTTATATATGGATAATTTATACAGATGAAATTAAGTAAGGGATTTATAGCCGTGAGTACATGTATGTATGTATGTATCTTTAGCTTTGTAGTGCCAGCTTAGAATAGCACTACTCCATTTCCTACCGTGAGTGTTCGTAAGAGGCGACTAAGGGAATTGGGTCTTTTTAAGAAATGTTTAGAGGCTCATCACTAAAAACCTTTACTTTACCAACTGTTCCCCATCCAACTTCCAAACGTTGCTGAGGATTTTCTTATTTCTTAGCTCTGGCTACCCCTCCTAGGGATTTTAGCCGTGAGTATATGTTATTTTAGCAGGCTAATTTAGTTGGTGAGTTTATCAATCACGTTGCTTTTAATACTTTACTCGCCCAACGTACTGAACTCTACATACGAGTACATTGAAAGCAGTGGCTAATCAAAGGGAGCAGTAATATAGCAAAATTCAGGCTAGGGCCGTTCTAAACTTTTATGACTTGTTACTAACGCTACCGCCATTAAAAAACTCAAAAAAGTTTTTTTCCATTTAAAAAATTGCATTTAAGCGTATTTTATTTTTAATTTACTGCTCACACCGTAGCTTCGGAAGGTGTTCGTAAAGAAAAGAAGCAACAAAGAAATTCTTTACTCACATTATTTCATAACTTCTAGACTATTCGAGGAGAACGCGGAGCTGCTGAGCCTGTTCGAGAAGTTCCGCGAGTGCCGGTCGGCGGCGGAGCAGGCGGACAGCAAGGAGCTGGGCGAGCACGCGGCCGCCGTCATGGGCGCGCTGGACGAGGGCATCCGCGCGCTCGACCACCTGGACGGGGCCGTGGCGCTCTTCAAGCAGCTGGGCGCCAAGCATCGACGGGTGCCCGGCTTTAAGTCGCAGTACTTTTGGGTAAGCTTCTATAATATAAAATATTGCTTTAATTTATTTATAGTGCCGTGTAATGCCGGCTTAGAATTTCACTACCCCTTTCTACCCATGGGTGTCGTAAGAGGCGACTAAGGGTATAGAGCTTTTTTGAGCGATGTGGTTGGAGATCCATCACTAACGAAACTTTATTCCACCGTACTTCCAAATGTTTCTGAAGAGTTTCTAGCTCGAAAGCTATGGTTACCCCTTTTCAGGTTATATGGCCGTAAGTATATGAATGAATATATGTATTTATTTATTTATTGGCACAGCAACAGTTGTTACAACAATTGAAAACAATAAATATAAGACTAAGTAACCAAAGTAACTAATTGCAAAACCAATTATAAAAATAATAAAACAACTAAATACGAAAACATTACATTTTTAAAAATAAAATTATAGTATAAAACCCGTTAATAAAGACAATAATGATAGTAAAAGTGTTTTTAAAAGATTTCACATTGTAATAGCACTACCCCTTGTGCACTAATTTATGTTTAAATTCTTCTTCCCAATCAACTTCCAAAACGGGACTGTAAAATTTCAAAGTCGACAGCTTTGGCTACCCTTTCTTAGGTTTTTTTGCCGTGAGTATATGTAGGTAAGTTATATCATAACAAATTGAAGATGAGTAAAACTCGCTGCCCACGGTACACGATACAGGTGGACGCTTGGGAAATGAACGGGCAGATGGCTTAATTACTATAATCCGTGAACAATTTTCTAATACAGGGCTTCCATAATTTCTCAATAACACACATTGAGCCATGCACATTATAAGGCTTCCAAGCAACAAAACTCTGTTACTACAATTGTCTAATGTCTAATTTTTCGCGATATTAGTTACTATAATAGTTATATACCAAAATTATGTACTTTACTTATAAGTTTTCCGTAATAATTGATTTCTCTACATTTTGAAAAGTTTAGGCTAGTTCTTCATCATTAAGCGGGGGTGTACTAATCCTAACTAGACTATTTTTACATATACCATTTAAATTACCATTAAAAGACGACGTGATAGCTCAATGGGTAGAACACCGGTTATCGTGCAAGCGACTAGTGTTCAAATTCCGGGTCGGGCCTACACCAATTTGTCTTTTCTAAAAACATATGTGCGGTTAATTTATCATGGTTGTTAACGGTGAGGGAAAACATCGTGAGGAAACCCACATGGCTGAGTTGTACTTAGTCATGTGACAGTGTATTCGTACAAAACGGCGATAGGCCTGCCCCCTATCACGTGAGTACACTGTCCATGCAGAACGTGGGTACTCTGAACACCAGGTGGCAAAGTCACGTGATGTTCAGAAGTATTAGTACCTCTGCCAACCCTTTCGGGGATATTCGGCGTGAACGTTTATGTTTATGTTATGTTACCATTTAAATAACTAGGGAGAAGTCATAGCTTTAAGTGCGGGGTCAGGATTGAACGGAGCCCTGGCCAAATCCAATATATCAGTGAAAAGCTGGCTGGAAATATCATATTACGGGATATTCCGGTGATACACTTACTAAATTTATTTAGTCTACACTGCAGCGCTAGTAGCTTAATCAACTGAAGGGTTAAAATATGGTTGCAAGCAGCTTTTCTCAATTGATTAATGTTGTTATGGGTAACTGATTTATTTCTTTAAATTTTATTTCGTAAAATTAATACTTTATTGATTTTAGTGGCCTTAGTCCTATGGTAAATTCCGTTTAAATGACATAGGCTGCTGAGCCTAACCCTTCAGAACCTTTAAGTATATGGGGCCCTTTTACAACCTTGAATTGAGTTTTATTTTGATTTTTTTTTCTTGATGTATTCTCATTGTTCATTATATCTAGCTGTGCACAGCGGCTTTAAATAGCACTATTCCATTTCTTCCATTGGGTGTACGTAACAGGCAACTAACGGTAATGTGGCTTTTAAGGGATTTTCATGCATCGCCCAAAAATCCCTTAAAAAACCCTAATACCCTTAGTCGCCTCCTACGTTCATCCACGGAAAGAAATGGGGTAGTGCTATTCTAAGCCGACACTACACAGCTAAGTAGAAGATGTATCGATAACATAAGCTGCGTAGTGTATGCCATACGAGATTACTTTGGGCTTCGGTGCTTTATAAGTGACTGCTGGGCGAAGTAGTTGGATATTTAATGTCTCTCGACTATGACCACCCCTTTTTAAGAATTATAGCTAGTATAGGTATAGATACGCCCTCTTTTTTTATATTAAACTCCAGCCTCTTGATTCGGAGTCTTAGCTCTTCCCACGAAACTACCTTATAGTTGCAGGTTGTAAGTATGTTATGTAAGTGTGTACCGTGATATTTTAATCCGATATTAATTCAAGTTTTTTTTTCATTTTTACAGAAAATAGAAGCGCCGTTCCTGGCGGCGGTGGAGGCGACGCTGGGCGACCGCTACACCGCCAACGTGGAGAACATCTACAAGATCACCATCAAGTTCATCCTGCAGACCCTCGAGGACGGCTACGAGAGCGCGCCCGACCCGACCGCCGCGCATGCGTGAACTCGCTATGACGTCATCTGCACGCTGAAATTACCACCTCCGAAAGTATCGCCATCTAGCGGCGCATTAATAAACTTTTGCAACATCGAGGATGCTACTATCCGTGTTACTCTAGTCTATTAGTCCACGGGATATTATATGACTGAATTGACTTTGGATTAAATAAACTATGCAATTATTATTTATTCTACCCCCATATATTACTAAATGTTATATTATTTGGGGCAATTAATATGAACAAAAATAAATATCATTTAAACCTAACTAATTGAACAGAAATAATTAAAATATTGAGACTAAAATTACGTGTTTAAATTCGAATTCAAGCTTAATAATATCTATATACCTATCTAAATGAAGACATAAACTGTAAACTGCATTCCTTGACGGGTGACGATGAGACGGCGCGGCCAGATGGCAGCACTAGTGTCAATTGAACTGTGAACAAATGACATTTGTGCAAAATTACTGCATTAGTGATTCTAATTTACCGTATGTATGATGTGTGTCCGAATTATTGTATGTGTGTCAATTCCTCTGTCGACCGATAATTAGACTAAAACTATTGTTTCAACAGTTTTTATCACAAGTGTATTTTCAAAGTAAAAGTCGACCAAAAAGACTCTGTTTGCTGTTTTTTCAGATTCTTCAATTTTGTAAAGTGTTAACTGTTTTATAAATAAGTATATTGTAAATGTATTTAGATATGTAGAAACTAATGTTTGTAAGTACTTTGACTCGCTCGCTCGCTCCGTTTGCTGTGATGGACTGGAGAAGCACAAAATATTATGAATTAGATATGGTAATGGAACATAGTACGCTTATTGATTAATATTAGAAGTTACAAATATCTTCCCAATACGCCTACCTAAATGTAAACTAATGGTGTCGATATACGCATATTCGTAGTTAAGCACTGCTCAGTGTTCTAAAGTAAATCAAAATTATATAAATGAGGATTTCAGATGCATTAAACCACATTTGCCATCCGCATCTACCGGTGCAGCAGACTTTGCATTGGTGTCCCTAAGGGGAAAGATCTTAGCGCCCTTAATAGCTTTGGCCACCTGTTACGAACACCCCTGGGAAGAACTATGGTAGTGACATTCTAAACCTGCACTACACGGCTAACGGTTACAAAAGGGCATTTATGAAAAGATTGATGCATGTCGATGAACCTCGATCAAAAGCCTCTGCCTACCCCAATGGGAACTATTGGCGCAAGTATATACATGTATTTATGCACTAATATTTGTATCAGAGGAATAATATTGAAACCATACGTGAGATAATATGACGTCACAGCAAACTGGGTGGGTTTTATATGAATGTTGTTAATTTAAATATAGGGTAATATTAGTTCAAATTATCACAAAATTTATGTACCTACCTTTTTAAGTTTTTAGAGAATTTGTAGAAGTATTTTATAAGTGTGGTATTTAAACTATTTTAAGTATCTTCCAACATTCCTACAAATGTCTTTAATTCATCATCATAAAAAAACACATAGTAAATGTTATCAAATTACTTATAAATGATGCTCTCCGTTGCGCTGTGAGTCTATTTCAATTTAATTACTTTTGTTATATGTACTTTCAAGAGTTTCCATGATAACATCGTATAGAATTGATAAATTGAATGAAACCAAACAAATTTTTTGTGTGTGAGAATTGATGAAGTAGGTAAGGGAAACCTCTTGGCTAACCACAAGTACAATTATTATTGTGGTAACATTGGCCACCGAGTCATTTAATTAATCTGATGAATGTGGAATATTTTCTTGAAAATAATAATAATTTTAATAAAAATGTTTTATTTCTTCAAATAATTTTAGCTTTTCATCCTGTCTTCTGTTATTGTCGTTGAACTCTTATCATTAATTTAAGGATCTCGTCTGCTCACAGCGCCCATGAAAGTTACAGTCACCATTTATATCCTTGTTTTATCGTGAAGTTTATTGTAAAGATTCCTATTAAACGTTATTAAAAGTATTTGGTGTAAAGTGTTATTTTTATTTCAATTAAAAATGTATTAACTGATGATGCCATTTTAATGTTTTACCTCCTTTAATCAACGGAATGTTTTAGATATCATATCAATATTATATAATTCACTAATGGTTTTGATACCGAAGAGAGACCCACGCTTATCAGTGTCGGGCCTACACCAATTAATCTTTTCTAAAGTCAAATGTGTGGTTAATTTGTAATGGTTGTTAAAGATGAGAGAAAACACTGTGAGGAAACCCACATGGCTGAGTTGTAGGTACTTAGTCATGTGACAGTGTATTCGTACCAAACGGCGATAGGCCTGCCCCATGTAGATAGAAAGATAGATAAAAACGTTATTTATGTTATCATAACAATCACATACAACACATTAAAACACATTAAAAAGTAAAAATGTGTGATAATAAAAGAAAAAAACAAATTACAAATGTGCAAGGTATGTGCGCTATGGAATCACAAACTAGGCCATAACTCAGCGTTTATAAATGCTATAAAGCAAAAACACTGACTTTCAGGTATAGCCTAAGAGCATTTTATGGTAAACAAAAATCAATTGAGCATCTGCCGCAAACATTAAAATAACACAAAAATACTTACAAATAAAACATTAAATTCGGTTAACATATTCCTACACAAATGAATAATGATAAAAAGAGTCAATAAATAAATGTTACAATCAGACTAGAATTACAACATAAAAAATAATAAATATATAAACCATACATTTTGTTTAAAATTGATAAGTTTAGCACTATTTAAATAACCCTATTTCACTGAAAGTTGACAGCAGATTGTGCAAAGCACGTATCACGTGAGTACAATGTCCTAGCAAAACGTGGGTACTCTGAACACCATGTGACAATATCACGTGATGTTCAGAAATATTAGTATCTCTGCCAACCCCTATGGGGATATTCGGCGTGAACGTTTAAGTCTTTTGAAAGCGAAAAGAGAAGGATGGGTAATTAAAGCATTTATGGATAGTAATGACAGTAGGCGGTAAAAAAGTAGGAAGAATAAAAGTCTAACGAATTATTAATGATTGTAAAAGAATCTCGAGAAATTTTCCAGACTTATAAAATGAAATTTATTTTTTTAATAAAAGTCATCAAGTTGTTGGTTTTATTATGAATTGGAACCATTGCTGGCTTCGTTTGAAGAGGCGGCATTCCTTACTGATACACATTGGAGGTCATGCATAGGAAATATTCCTATCACAGCTATATATGTCTGTATAAATCTAGTCGTAGTTTTACCTACTTCCAGTTTCCATCCCTGCCAGACTTTACTTTTTAAAGCATTATTTGCATTCAGACAAATTTAATTGAACCTTATTCTTTATTAATTCTCGATCCAGAGATTCATATTGTTAGATATGTGTCCTCAGACAGGTGAGCGAGGAAGTCGCTGGTTGCATGTCACGTACTAGGTGCAGTGCGTGACTCTTATCTCGTTGAAATAAGAGCCAAGTTCGTGCGGCACACTCCGCGATGGAACCGCGCGGGTAAGGAGTTATGACGCACTCGCACCAAAACGTACACATTACTACATAATAAGTAGGGATGTATATTTTCATCGATATTATTGATGTCTCCACTTCCCCACTTAGAATAATTTATATAGCAAAAAATATGAACTGATGATATGAATAGAATAGTTTTATTCCCTTCAGCATAATTACTTAATACATACATACATACATATACTCACGGCTATATTTCCCTATAACGGATAGCCAGAGCTAAGGAATTATAAATTCGTCGGCCACTTTTGGAAGTTGAGTGGGGAAAAGATGGTAAAAATAAAGGTTTTTGGTGATGGGTCTCCAACCGCAGCGGCCAAAAATTCAATAAAAAGCCCCTATGCCCTTAGTCGCCTCTTACGACACCCGTGGGTAGAAAAGGGTAGCGACGTTCTAAGCCGGCACTACACGGCAAATCGATACTTAATCGATACAAAAAAGAAGATGGATGATTGCAAATGCTGAAAAATATTTATAAGCCATTGTCATAAGCATTTAGATCAAATATAGAATGAGCTTTGGTAAAGACCGGTGAATGTAGATGAAGTTATAATGAACGTGTTTTTTTATTCCTACGTCAGTCAGCCACCAAATTTAATTAATAAACGCCAGTTTCTATAAACAAAGGCAATAAAAGCAGCAGAAGTTTTCCATTTCAGTTTTCTACGTTATCACGAAAATAGCACCCTATATTTAATACAGATTTGTGTGGCAGTAATGGATTCATAGTGAGATTAATTTCAAATACTATTCAAATTCTATGAACTAAAATGCTGAGTGCAAAGCATACATATACTCATGGCTCTAAAGTCCAAAAAGAGTCAGACCCTTAGAATCATAAATTCCTAAGCCCACTTGGAAGTTAAGTTAGGAAAAGTTAAAACCAAAGGATGGTTAGTAATAACTCTCTAACCACATCTTTCAACAAATATTTGAATAGTCTAATACCTTAGGTACCTCATACGATCCCCGAGGGAAGCGAAATAGTAAGTGTTATTTAAATCCAAAACTAAACCACATTTTTTTTCCTTTTGTCATAATTTTTACTATCTCTGTAAGTCAAAAAATATAATGAATTGTATGAAGTCTGCATGTGAAAAAGTTATGTTGCCACAAATACGCATACCAACAGGAAACTAGAATTCTATTTCATCTAAACTAAAAGTATAAGATTGATTTTATCCGGACTTAATTTAATGGGCAATTTACCTAGTCTAAGAAACATTCCAAGACTGAAAATAGATATGGCTAATAAAAATATCGATATATCGTTCACGCCCATCACTTGCCGCCTAATATAAGACATCATTATTATGATAGCGCTGAACCGATGGAAAATTGGAGTGAGCGCTCGCGCACTACGCGCACGCTTTAACTGCCACTTACGTCTCACATTTTATTTTTATTATTTACAACATTTTCTTTACGGCAAAAAATGCTATTTTTACTTTAATTCACTTTTTACATAAATTAATAAATATCTAGTCTTTCAATAAGTGTTTGGTGAAGTGGTAGAATGGGTTGCGCGTCGAGCAGCGAGGGCCGGGAGGCTTCCCCGCCCCCGCCTCCCCCGGCCGCGGACCCCCGCTGCCCGCTGTCGCCCAAACAGCTGCACTGCATGAGAGCCTCCTGGAAGGGGGTGCGGAGAGACGTGGAGAGGACCGGACTGGCCCTGTTTGTTAAGTAAGTACAATACAATTTTACTGGTTCTTAATTTATTTTAAACTTTAATTATGTAGCAACGCAAAAATATTACGATTTTACAAAAAACTAAATAAAATAATAATATAGTGCAAAAATAAATAAACAAAGAAACAGAAAAGTTGAATATTACGTATTGTATTGTATAATGATATATAATGTTATTCTTTATTGTAAACAATTCATTATCATTTAAAAGTAACGTAGAGTATAGTTTGAAAATTCCACCAGTCACTTAACTTAATGAGAAGATTAATTAATCAATCAAGGAAAGACAAAGACATCCCGGTCACCCGGTCGCACTGCCAACTGAGCTGTGGTGCCAAGTAACCATTGTTGCAAAATCTGTCTTTCATTGCTTCTTAACACCTTACTGGCGATGGCGTCGCGGGTTCCAGTCCTGCTGGTGTCCTATTTTTCATTCCTTCATTGATTAGTAAAATAATCCCCACATGAGGTTTCATGCACAACAAAGTCTGATTTAATGAGAAGATGTTATCACGCAGCATAATATTGTATTTTCCGAACGTATACAATCTTATAAATAAAGAATATAACGTATATAATCTTCTCAGAGAATTATTTAATTCTAATGAATTTATCACGTCTTACTGGGTAGGTCTAAATGGAAAAGTGATCGTCTTAAATTAGAATATACCTACTTATACCCATGACTGTAAATCCCAAAAAAAAGTAGCCAGAATTTTAGAATTATAACTTTACAAGCAACTTTTGGAAGTAAGATGTATTAAATAAAGTAAATTAAAACGGTTGGTTTTTGATCTCAGTAAGCATCAACCAACAATCAATTAAAGGTCCCAAAGGCATAAATCATCTAGGACATAGACTACTACTATTATATAAAGAAACGGGATAGTGCTATTCTAAGCCTACATCACAGTCCTTTTTTCATTTTGATTTAAAAACATACCGATAAAAACATGCTCTTTATCCATTTCTCCAAGATACTTCCATTTAAATACATGCAAATATACTCTTGCAGACTATTGATCAAAGATATTTATTTGACAAATTACTCGTATAATAGTTGACAACAGTCTTAAAAGAACTGATCAACATCAACATACCGGTGAAATCAAAATTACAGATATGCAAATGTAACATGTCATTGTTCTGCGAATCCATTTCACTTCTTCTTTCCTCAGACAACATATGGATACATTTATTATTATTGATCTGCCCGGCTTTTCACGAGAACCAAGCGTTTATATTATATGGAAAAAAAACACAGCGTGTTTATACACAATTCAATTAAAGCACAACTTAACACTACAACCAAAAACTCCATATTTATTTATCACACGACCTTGTTTCTTTTGAATAAATATATTATTTTTAATTATTTGAAAAAGAGACCATTAAATCAGTGCCTAAAAGCTAACCGAAAATGGAAGCATACAATGTTGCATTGTTACTATCATACTCCTATGTTGTGGAGATTCACTGACAGTATCTTTGTTCTTAAATGTGCATTTTTCCTGTTGTGTATTATGTTATTAGGTCATCTCCTTTAAAAAAATTAACCCTTCCAATGGAAACGACAACTAATATGGTAATATTAGTTGTCGTTTCCATTGGAAGGGTTAATTAGTAAATTAACTGACCCACACTATAACTACTTTAAAATGTTATCTTCAATCTCGCAAGCCATACTCAGTAGTGCTACAAACAATAGAACTACATAGCATGATGAGGCATGGTCTGTGTGCCGCTGCGGACCTCGTCGTGTCCAAACATGACACTGACAATGGACACGTCACTGCACATTTTAATTTATTATTGTCTTTGCTGCTAAGAATCATATTTTACTATTGAACTCGGATTTTATGTTCCCTTTTTCGTAATGCAGTTTTAGTCTGTATGTAAAGTTTAAAGGTAGAATTAGGTCAGAGCTTCAAAATCAACATTTCACTGGTCACAGGTTTTCGATCCACAAAGACAGTAAATTTTAAATAATTATTTGTCTTACATTCCTTAGACATTACTTATACATAGGTGGATTAATGTAAGTAAGTAAGTAAAATGTTTATTTGGTATTAAAAACAAAATTATAAACAGTATTTAACAATTAGATACAACATGTAATGATACCAAAAAGGTCTTGGCTCAGCATAAATTGTACCCAGCGCAAGTCTCGCAGGACACAAACGTTGAGTACGCTGGTTTTCAGCCAACACCTCTAACTTATATCTACTACATACTAACTAATACATAAAGCAAAAATTAATAATAATATTCAATAATAAGAAACAAATACTGTAACCGAGTAAAAAGGAAAGAAACCTACTCCATATATGGTATGCTATTATAAGTAGACACTACATGCTACACATAATACTCACTCCATTTTTTTAAACTTTATAATACATTAATTTATTAAACTGCAACAAACACAAATTGTATTGTCGCCAAATACGGTAATTAAGGCCGCAGTGCTAGAATGCAATTAAAATATCATTGTCTCCAAATACGAAATAAAGCGTTTCTCAAGTGCAGTTGCGGTGGCACGTAGTTAAAACATCATCAAGATTTCTAGATACACTAACTAGTCTAGCAAATATTACTATGCAGAGTACAGACGGGGCGAACCAGGGGGTGCGGGGTGCGGGGCGGGCGGGGGCTAGATCAACTGAGTCCAATCTGAAACAACATCTCAAGTTTATATCGCAGCACTCACCTTTACGACTGTGGAACATTTTCCAGTGATATATTTTTATTTCAAAGTGAAGTCAGTTTATGCATCACCACCATTGAAAATAAATATCACTATGTTTTGAGTGGTCGATATTTATAATAGTAATATGAACATGAATACGATAGTTACGTCGACCATATCATTAGCACCATCATCTCAACCAATAAACATTCACTGCAACGTCGCCAGGTCCAAATATCTTCACAATTATTGGTCTGTCACTGCCCGCATCCATCAGGTTCCCTCGACTTAGGCGGCGAATCCACCGGCGCGCCGCACTAAATTACCGATTTAAATTGCATGGGTAATTTAGTGTGATCAAAATGCTACCAAAATTTCTCGCTATAAAACTCAACTCAAGCATTCACGCCGTACATCCCCGAAGGGGTTGGCAGAGGTAATTATACTTCTGAACATCACGTGACAACGTCACCTGGTTTTCATAGTACTCACATTTTGCTTGGACAGCATACTTTTGTGATGGGTGACAGGCCAATTACTGTTTTATACAAATACTATGTACAACTTAGCCATGTGTGTTTTCTCACGATGTTTTTCCTCACCGTGAAAAACCATGCAAAATTATCACACCAACGACACATATGACTTTAGAAAAGACAAACTGGTGTAACCCCGCCCTGGGATTTGAACTCACGCCTGTCTGTATTGACGGGCGGTCGTTTTAACCTTTGGAATATCACGGCTGGTCTACATAAAACGAATACTGGATATTAATAAATTTCTTCGCTTAATTCCGCTAAATAATACCTGCAGTTTTCATGCAACATGTTCGGCAGCTGACCACCGAGTCTCGGTGGTCAGCTGCCGAACTGTCTACTAACTGCTCGTCAATGACTCGTGTTGAGTCGAAACAAGTCGCATGTTTGTGGTTGCCTGTGGTTTTCGCTTGCGGGTGTGTGTGTGGTGCATTGTCTGCTTTTCGATTTCTTGTAAGTGGAAGGGCGGGCGGTGCACAGTGCATGTTGCATGAAAACTGCAGGTATTATTTAGCGGAATTAAGCGAAGAAATTTATTAATATTAGTATTGCTATGGATTTCCGCAAAGTAACGCCTGATTCAATCCAATACGAATACTGGAATTAAAGTAACGACTAGTGAAATAGTTCAATAAAATAAATTACACATCGAAGAAGTAGCTCACAATTCTACGAAAATAACTTACTATTTTTATAGGGCATTGTTGGAGAACTTTCGTTAAGAAAACATTGAATGTTAGTTTACACATTCACATCAACACACGCCTTAAGTGTTTATGCTACTTCAATTATTTTATATTGAACTGATCTTATTACGTATTGAATATCTAACAAAGAAAAACTTGTCTATTTGTGTACCGAAATAAGCATCAAAAGAATCTTTAGTAGTTTTCAGAAATTTCTTTAAATTTTCTTATTAAATTAGTAACAAAACGTTAAAAAGATTGCTGGGTGATCAAGTCATAACCGTTATAGCACTTTTGCTTTCTATCGCACTATCGCAAGTTGCACATTCAAAGTGCTTTGCATACGCTTTGGTAATTCTGCCAACGATCTTGCAACTACAAATATTAAACAAATAATACGTAATTAGGGACCTACTGAAAAGATGTGGTCCTGTTTCATCACTGAAGTGATGAATTTTTTGCTCAGAATGCAATTGCTGTTTTAATAAGTATACGCTGCTGTTGAGAAATTATAATTGTATCTTCTTATTAAATTTTCTGTCTCAAGACTCAAACGTTCACGCCGACTATCCCCGCAGCGGATGGCAGAGGTACTAATACTTCTGAATAGTGTTACCTGGTGTTCAGGGTACCCAACCCACGTTTTGCTTGACCAGTGTACTCACGTGATAGGGGGCAGGACTGTCGCCGTTTTGTACGAATACACTGTAAATGTAAATTTTCTGTGTAGTGTATTTATTCATAGCAGGTCCAACTTATTTGCTCAATCATGGTGAATAAACTGGTGTCTCCTGATTCCTTTAATCCAGACTGTTCGAGGAGAGTCCGGAGCTGACGCACCTGTTCGAGCAGTTCCGCGGCCTGCGCCCCCACGAGCTGCTCACGCACGCCGCGCTGCAGGACCACGCCACCAAGGTTTGGACGTTCTTTACATGTTTATGTAGCCACATTAATTAGACTATTAATCGTTACTTCGCATAGTGAAAAGAGATGAACCTAGGAACATATAAAAAAATTGTACAAATATCATTTAAAGCTTAAATCTTATAACCAGCCAAGAAAAAAAGGGCGTTTAAAACCGAAGCCAAAGGAAAGAGTAAAGTGGTCGTTTAGTACGAAATAAGAACTATTCACATATTAATCATGTAAAATATATATGATTTAGTCACAAAGTGTCGAAGTAGAATAATAGTACAAACCTATATTTTTCCACGGGTGTCGTACAAAGTGACTGGCTTCTGGGGCTTTTTAATTGATTTTCAATTGATGTGGCTAGAGAGCCATCAACCCTTCATTTTCTATTTCTTCCTCACTCCACTGAAACTCCAAATGTGGCTGAGTAATTTCTTATTCTCGAGCTCTGACTACCTCTTTTGGAATTGAAACCATAAGTAGAGTTAGTCCTCACCACTGAAGGTGTTTGATGATGTCAGGTGATGCACACGCTGGACGAGAGCATCCACAGTCTGCGCGACATGGCGCAGTTCGAGTCGTACGTGCGACACGTGGGCGCCACGCACACGCGAATACAAGGATTCACGCCGCAGCACTTCTGGGTAAGGAGGTTTATTATTATTTCGTAATGTCGGGTTAGAATTGAAACCACTTTTTTTATTGTTTGTGCCTTGAGGCACAGAGTTAATAACACTACGTTTTAAAAAAGGCGCATCTAAGAAATAAAAGGAATTTACATAAATTTGAATATGTGCGCAGGGCCACCGGATTGAGCAACCAAAGAAAAAAATGGCAATACCAACATAACGATCTTACCATGACTAAATGAGTCTTTCAAACTTATTTGGAAATACACAATAAATAAAACTCTTTAACTACTTCAAGTATTTATTTATTTTTATATTTTATGTTGCAAATATCAGGCAATTACAACACAATATACTTCTAGCAACACGTAAAAATCTTAGCTTAAATTTTACTTAAACGGGTCCTCTCTCGAAAATATAACACAAATGGAATAAAGGAGTCCTATATCAGTAAAACTCAACAGAGTCAATTTCTGGTTCGTGTGAACTAGCACTAAATGAGTCCTTTTTCTCAACACCGATAACATAACATACATAACATAAACGTTCACGCCAAATTTCCCGGAAGGGTTTGGCAGAAGTACTAATACTTCTGAACATCACGTGACTTTGTCACCTGGTGATCAGAGTACCCATGTTTTGCATTAGGGGGCAGGACCATCGCCGTTTTGTACGAATACACTGTCTCATGACTAAGTACAACTCAGCCATGTGGGTTTCCTCACGATGTTTTCCCTCACCCTTAACAACCATTATAATGGTTGTTTAATAATTTTTTAATATATTTTTTTTAATAATTATTAATAAACCACACATATCAGCAAGAAAACCAACAACTATAATATAATATCAATAGCAAACGAAAATAAACAAATGAATGCGTAGATTGGTTGAAATTGCAACAAGTGTGCGAAACTATGAACTTGGTTTGTTTTTTTTTCGCCAACTTAACAATATTAACATTTAAGAGTTTAATGTTGGTAGCAGTTGCTGCCCTTACTTTTAAATACGTTATGATCTTAATTAAACCTTATGGTTCAACACATAAGATTAAATTCTACATACATATGTTTTGGGGCTATTAAAAAGTCCGTTGTGTCGAACCACTGCCATGAATCACCAAAAATTATTTTTTTCAATGTCTTTCTTAATTCAACATTTGATATCAATTTAAAACCTTTGGCTTGGTCTTCAAAAATCAGAAGCATAAAAAATACAGAACTTGCCTTACCATCCAAAGGTTGCCAAATAAGACCGCCGTGTCTAATTATAATAATAATAATAAATAAATCTTTATTTCCAAAAAATTGTAATATTACAGTCTATACAGTAAAGTAATAATATGAACAGAGCTGTATTTCACAATAGTACTTAATTAATGGTACAACCGATACCTAATAAAGGGTAACCTGTGCTATAGGTACCGGTAAAAAACATCAGTGACGCTAAGAATACAAAATCAGCACTGCGTGCGTAAAAGAACATTAAGCACTAAACTAAAGAATTACATCAAATTAAAAAAACTACTAAAACATTCAAAATAAAACACAGAAGTTGTAGAAAAAGGAAACTTAAACTAGGTGTGAAGTAAAATAAATATGTTAAGTAAATAAATATTTATAGTGTTTTATGTAATAAAATATAATGTAAATAGGTTTATAAATATAAATATTATAAAATAATATAAATATACATTAATATCTTAAAATATACATATATAATAATAATAATACTTTTAATAATCATACTAAGAAAATTATGAAATTCAATAGTTTATAATAATTTATTTAGTCTATAGGTTATTAATTTTAAAAGAATATCAGTTAGCTTTAGTCGGTGAAAAGGTACCTGGCTCGGCATTCCATTACTATTTCCTATCCCTACAGGTGAAATCGGACCCACGACCTCGCACTAGTAGCCACTTGACACTATAGCTCAATGCAGAGCGACGGGAGGTCGTGGGTACGATTTCCGCTGGTGGTCGAATTCTTTCCTTTACTTATAAATAATAGCTGTGTAGTGTCGGCTTAGAATAGCACTACCCCATTTCTTCCGGTGGGTGTACGTAAGAGGTGACCAACGGTATTGGCGCTTTTAAAGGATTTTTGGGCGACGCGGTTGGAGACCCATCACCAACAAACTTTATTTTACCATCTTTTCCCCACGCAACTTCCAAAAGTGGCTGAGGAATTTCTGATTCCTTAGCTCTGGCTACCCCTTTTAGGGATTTATAGCCGTGAGTATATGTATGTATGTATGTATGTATGTTTGTATGTATGTTATTAATAATAATCATCACATCAAGTTTTCATGAACAAAACATTCCAATTACATATACAACATTATCCGATTCCAGAAAATCGAAGCGCCATTCCTGGCGGCGGCGCGCGCCACGCTGGACGAGCGCTACTCGGACAACATCCGCGACATCTACACGCGCACCATCCGCCTCGTGCTCGCCAACCTGGAGCGCGGCTACCGGGACGCCGCCGGGACGGACAACACACACAGCGATACCAACGATACCGACACCACGCATGTTGCTAACAATGCTGACAACCATCATGATGCGAACAACACTGCTGTTGTTAACGATGCTGCGTAGCCTTTACGAGTGGATTTCAATAGCATTTTTGTTACTATGGGAATGATGAAATCATAAATGATATTTCATATGTTATTGATTATAATATTAGGCTAAGAGTTGTCATTTTATTTAAAAACAATAAAGATTTAGTTTTAAAGCCATGTTCGTTAATTTTCTAATAATTGATTCTAAACCCTGATATTTATATAACATTTGTATTTTAATCTACATTTATAGTAAGCGCGCTTGCCGACGACCGAGTTTATGATATTACCAGTAAGGTGTAAAGAAACAAGCTAGTACAAATTTTTGCACGAGTGATTTTGAGATCACAGCTCAGTTGGCACAACGATGTAGGCAGAGACCCGGATGTCGTGGGTTCGAGTCCCGCTTGTGTCATTTTTTTTTATAATGATTATTAGGCTTTCTTTTTTGAGTTAATGTCAATTTCTAATAAATGTATTGATATTTCCAATACCTAGTTTTCACACGCAACTGAGATTCCTTGTCTTCCACTCGTGCAATATATTTTGGTATTTTTTATAAGGACAGCTGACGTTACTATACTAATATTACTACGTCAACTCATTGAAATATTATCCAACAGCCATCTCTCCTAGCTCCTAGACAAACTCGGTCGTGGGCGGGTGGCTTTCAAATGTGAATTTTGTTTTGTTCGGTTCCGTACCCGGATTTAAATCGTATGTACTTTGTAATCCTGTTTGCACAGAACCATGGCGAAAGAAAGAAGGTTAAAATGTTCATAGATGATGTGTTTATGTGATTTAAGAATAAAATAGATAATTGTCAATGAGGCTCCCACACAATTATTTTTTTATTATTGTTTTGCTTGATATTGATTAAAACAATAGATAAACGCTTCAAATATTAAGAAAGGAATTATTCAAAAATTCACTTTACACATTAATAAGTTGTTTTTATAGGTAATGGTACGGAACCCTTCTACCTGTTCAATCGGTATTTGTACTTAAGGTTTAATGACTTATTATGAATTTACTAATGACGTCTTAACGGAGAGGCCGTTCATGGCCCCAAGTCCCTATTGTTGGTAATATATTATATGCTGAGGTTTATAAAAAGTGTTGAGGATCTTGATTTTGTTCATAGCTATTTAAGTGAAATATTATAAACATATATAATAAATAATATATTAAGCCTGATTTAAATTATGATGATTACAAACCACTATTTTGATTTGCTGTTGTTTATTTTAATATTTCCAATCATTATCCCATCTAATTCCATCTATTTGAATGGTATTTTCAACAATAAATTAACATCTTAATGTAGTTGATTGGCACTAGCGCTTAACGCTTAGGATTTAACCAAAAAGAGGGTGATGGATAGCAGGCTGTTGTGCGCCTGCTGCTCGATCACGAAGTTGACCCACGTTGTAGGGGCCTCTTGAAGGTTGGTGATGCAGATGGTTGCAGAAGTAAAAGGCAGATTTGCTGCGACTAGGGTTTATTGTGAAACTGTTACAATTAGCTTAGTATTTAATTGAACAATCTAAATGACTTCGCGTCTTCTGTGTCTTCTTGTGGTAGATAAGATAAAAAAAAGAGGCTGAATAGTGCCTGAAGCGGCGTATTTATACATTAATGAATGACAGCTAATACGTTGTTGTTTCATGGCTCTTGAAGTGACGCGCCTCTGGCTTCTCCCATGTTTTCAGCCAGTGTCAGCGTGCTTCTGTTGAAACGCTTCAACATACTGGGGGGCCATTGAAGACTAGTCTTCAATCGAACTTCCACATCTCTCCAGTTGTCGCGGTAGGTCTGGTGGCTCTTGCTTGGTGAGTGACCTGCCGAGGAGAAAGTGCCTTGGTGTGAGAACTGCCAAATCATTTGGGAGGAGGAAGAGAGGGGAGAGGTAGGTCAAGTTTAGGATGACCTCAACCCGAGCAAAAAAGGGAAGATAGTTCCTCATATGTGAGGTGGGTGTTACCCATATATTAAATTAAATTGGGCTAGCTGAATGCCAGCCTCTGTGCTTCAATTGTTATTGAAGAAAGGATGCGTAAGCCAGAGTAAGATTAATAAAAATCATGAACACTAGCAACTACACAAATGAAATAATTAAATTTAAAATAAATAGTTAAGTTACTAATGGCAACGAAATGTGTTCGTTGGCATGAAATATTTTCCTGGGCTTTCCCCTAAAGAAAATAAAGTATAAAGAAAATGATGATGACCATAGTGATGATGATGATGACCATGGTGATTGATCATCGCGCTGATTCAAATCATTCACACACAAGACATCACAGAGATCACATTTGATAAAAGAATCTAAAAAATAATAATACCAAAGTTCAAAGTCGATGAACTTGTAAGGTCAACTACCTCGATGTCAATGACCTTTAGGTAGTCAGCTGTTTACTGTATCTAGAAGGAAAGACATAAATAGCGAACAATGTGAATGATCCATGTGTAGGATGTTATAAAGTGTATAAGTGTATATGTATTGTATAAAATAAAATATTTGTATATAAATGTAAATTAAAGTAAACCATAAACAATTGTTGAATGTTTGTTGTGTATGAATTCATTCAACTTAGGTTATTAATAACCAATTCGTTTTGGTAAGGTGTAAGTATCACCAAGACGGTAATCTGGTGCCTTGAGTGGGCTGAGAGGACAGAAACGTCTAGTTTTTAGTCTATGAGTTCTAGTTAACTTGGTAAATGAACTGCTACTAACAAAATTACAAGTTTGTGAATTTTGTGGTAATGAATGGGAAATCTTGCCAGCTATAATCCAGCCTAGCTGTGAATGATGCAGCATGGGTAGGCCTGGACCTAAGGTGAGCCTTTCGGAGCCAAGTAGATCCCAGAATAGATCGCCTCCAATCATAATGTCAACCTTTAGTGGTTGATTGAATTGAGGATCAGCTAATGTGATAGCTGAGGGAAGAGTGATATTTGAAACATCAATGGGTTGATTAGAATGCCTTCTTGCAATGGAAGGCAACACCAAAAAGGTGTGAAGATGTGAGTATGTGCCAGTGCGGGCACGAATTAACGCTGAGCACTGTTGTGGTCTCAGGTTAAGAGAGGTGTCCCCAACGCCTGCAACACTGTTGTGTATTGAGGGTGTGGAAGCTAACTTAAGGCGATTCCTTAAGTCAGCGGAAAGAAAAGAGTAGTCAGAGCCGCTATCTAGCAAGCATCTGACTGTCTCCACCTTACCATTTTGGGGATTGATGATGTCAATCATGGCGGTGGAGCGAATGATCCCTGAAGAGGAAACTGGAGGACTGAGAGAAAGCGACTGAGGCATTGAAGTGACAGGATGTGATGATGGAGCAACATCATTTTGAAGAGGAGGAGAGCTGTGTAGCAGAGTGTGATGGCGTCCACCACACTTACGACAGTCTCTATAGGGACACTTGGTAACCATATGGTCAGACCGAAGGCAATTTGTGCAAACCTTAAGCCCAGTGACCCTACTCCGTCTGTCAGCCAATGTGAGCTTTCTGAAACGTAAGCATCGGAACAGTAAATGTTTACCTTTGCAAAGGGGGCACTTCAAGTTAGTATTGGTTCTAACTGTTGATGCTAGAGTGGCATTGGGTAATCGTGAGGGCAATTGAGGATTGCTAGCCTCATTGCTTACCTTACCTGAAGTGGAAACAATAAAGGCTTGAGGTGGATTTATTGTTTGTTTAATATGATTCTTACTATGATAGTGTTTTAAATCATGATTATTGTTATTTGAACCCTGTGATGTGTTAACCTTTACCTTACTTTGAGGTAATGTCTCTAATATGTCAGCTCTTATCTTTAAAAATTCCTTTAAATCATTGAAGGTTGGCAACTCTGAATGAAGATTGCCTTTGTATTCTTCCCATTTGATATTAGTATTTAGATCAAACTTTGATGAAGCTAAATAAATTAAAATAGAATCCCAGTGTTGAACTGGTTGACCTAAAGTTTGTAGGGCCCTAACATTCTTAGTGATGTGGTCACTTAAGAACCTAAGAGACTTGTCTGATTCACTCTGCATAACCTTAAAGTTAAAGAGGGCACTGAGGTGATTATTAACTAATTGTTTTGTATTGTTATACCTTTCACATAATATATTCCATGCTTCTACATAATTGAAATCAGATACCTCAAGATTTGCTATAACCCTGGCTGCTTCACCTTGTAGGTATGAGCAGAGGTAATGAAATTTATGAATAGGTTTAATATGATTATTATTGTGAATTAATGATTCAAATGTATCTCTGAATTCAAGCCATTTGAAGTATGAACCATCAAACTTAGGTATAGTGATTTCAGGTAGCCTA
The DNA here is from genome assembly GCA_963576735.1 of Bedellia somnulentella. NCBI lineage: Eukaryota > Metazoa > Arthropoda > Insecta > Lepidoptera > Bedelliidae > Bedellia > Bedellia somnulentella. The sequence continues at coordinate 88,279 of OY755188.1, read as the reverse complement.
AACCCCATTGTGCCTTGACCATTACAGTGGCATGGATGGGAGGCCTTTGACCCTTCAGTGGCATCTTGGAATTGGTCTGCAGGTTTGTTGACACCGAGCAGATTTCGTGCCTTCACAATATAAGAACAGAATTCATTTGATATGAGTTCTCTTTCATCTAATTCAGAATCTAAGTTACTAAAATTAAGAGCTTCCATTTGTGATTGCAGGTGTTCAAATTGAGAGTTTAACTCCAAGAACTTATCTAGCTTTAATGATAACATCTGTTCATCCCTTGATGACAATGGATGGGATTCACAAAGCTCTAATAAATTAAATAAATATTTCTTAAAGTGGGTTATTTGCCCTTTGATGGAACTGCGTTTATGCTTGAGTGCAGTATATTCCTCACTAACCACTTTAGCAGGGCTAGAATCTCTGCTGTGTTGTGAAGTCATTGGTTTGAGAGTTGACTGACTGTCTGTCATGATGAAATAAGTCAACAAATGTATAAATTAAATGTAAAAAATTGTAAAATATTTGTAAATAATAAGTTCCTGGAGTTAATGTTTTGTGTTAAATGGGGAAATGTTAAATACTAAAATTGAAATAAATGGCTTACGCTCCTTGTAAAAGTGAAGTGAAGCCACTGGGATGACAGGCTGTATATGCAGTTGCTCGTAGTGCAGTCAACCACTTGTGATACAGCTAGCTGTCTCCTCTTGTTGAGTTCAGTGTCAATATCGCTGAAATAGTTAAAGCACTGATGAGTATATGCACTTTGAAATTGTTGCCCTTAAAGTAAAGAAAGACACAGAGACTGGCATGAACCTAAGCAATGTGACAAATGAATAATTAAACAAATTAATTCAATAAAAAAGTAGAAGGCCACTATGGTTAGTGGTATGCCGGCACATGTGAGGTTAATCCTGCATGTGACAAACCTATATCAATATCTGCGCTGTTACTTCCACTGATTGAATGTAGATGAGTAAAGCGATTACGTTGATCACAATGTGCACTTGGTGGCTGCAGAGGTGATGCCTCTGGTTGGTCAGACTGTTGTGCGAATGACCATGTGGTTTGCTAAGTTAAATGGTTCATGCCAATGGGACAGAAGACAAGAATTTTATGTAAAAGAAGATAATTGTTATTGTGAGAGGCCTATATCCTACAGTGGACCATGGAACCCAACAGCAATGGCTCAGATTGGCGTGAACAATGATTACAAATGTGTTATCAGTTCAGCTCTGTGTCATCATGGAAACCATGCGGCTGGGAACCTATTTCCTGTTGGAAAATTAATGATTTTAATAAATAACCTATTTGGAGGTTATAATTTTATAGATTAAATTATTGTAATATGAAACTAATGCAAAATACAGGGGGATTGAATAGATAAAAGGGGATTAAACTTGTAGGTAAGTAAAACTAAATATATCTACCCTGTATTTGCCCGTGGTGAGGGGGTTTTACGGTGAGGAAAAGAAAGGAAATGAATTGGCTCACGACACTCTCCTCGGTCAGATGCTAGCAGGCGGGATGGCTGCTGTGTCCAACCCTTGGTCCTGGCTTCTTCACCGGCAGCGTGGCGTGACTTCAGCTCCTCCTCTTCCCCCGTGCAAATGCGCATGCGGTTGTGGTAGTTTTTGTTCGGGCGCCAAATGATGGATAGCAGGCTGTTGTGCGCCTGCTGCTCGATCACGAAGTTGACCCACGTTGTAGGGGCCTCTTGAAGGTTGGTGATGCAGATGGTTGCAGAAGTAAAAGGCAGATTTGCTGCGACTAGGGTTTATTGTGAAACTGTTACAATTAGCTTAGTATTTAATTGAACAATCTAAATGACTTCGCGTCTTCTGTGTCTTCTTGTGGTAGATAAGATAAAAAAAAGAGGCTGAATAGTGCCTGAAGCGGCGTATTTATACATTAATGAATGACAGCTAATACGTTGTTGTTTCATGGCTCTTGAAGTGACGCGCCTCTGGCTTCTCCCATGTTTTCAGCCAGTGTCAGCGTGCTTCTGTTGAAACGCTTCAACACTTTTTATTATTGTTTTGCTTGATATTGATTCAACACTTTTTATTATTGTTTTGCTTGATATTGATTAAAACAATAGATAAACGCTTCAAATATTAAGAAAGGAATTATTCAAAAATTCACTTTACACATTAATAAGTTGTTTTTATAGGTAATGGTACGGAACCCTTCTACCTGTTCAATCGGTATTTGTACTTAAGGTTTAATGACTTATTATGAATTTACTAATGACGTCTTAACGGAGAGGCCGTTCATGGCCCCAAGTCCCTATTGTTGGTAATATATTATATGCTGAGGTTTATAAAAAGTGTTGAGGATCTTGATTTTGTTCATAGCTATTTAAGTGAAATATTATAAACATATATAATAAATAATATATTAAGCCTGATTTAAATTATGATGATTACAAACCACTATTTTGATTTGCTGTTGTTTATTTTAATATTTCCAATCATTATCCCATCTAATTCCATCTATTTGAATGGTATTTTCAACAATAAATTAACATCTTAATGTAGTTGATTGGCACTAGCGCTTAACGCTTAGGATTTAACCAAAAAGAGGGTATTCTATACTCATGGTATAAAAATATAAGGACCCCACGCGCATATGAACTGGTACGTGAAGCTAAATGTCTTCCCAATTGTTCTCTGGAATCTGAGAATCTTTTCCACATTCAACTTCTATAAGTGGCGGAGGATAGCTATTCCGAAGCTCTGGCTACCTTTTTTGGGCTTCATAGCCGTGATACATATAATTATTATAATGTATGTATGTGATTTGTTATTTTGGAGAATCTTGATTTAATTATATCGAATTAGGTTGTGTTCGACCGTTACATAATACTTTTAACTAAAAATAATATTTTTATTACAAATGTTAGATTTTTTTTAAATCTGTTTGCAATAGGATGAACGTAATTTTTCATCCCGAGTCGGGCCTACACCAATGTGTCTTTTGTAAAGTCATATCTGTGGTTCATCTATATTTTTTTAACGGTTAGTGAAACAACCCAACATCGCTAAGTTATACTTGGTCTTGATTATATATTTGATAGCATATTAACAGTTACCAATTTGTATTAAATCAGTACTCTACCAATCTGTAAAGTAGGTAGGTAGGTAGGTAGTAGGTATTTAGATACCATCCCGGGGCAAATGGATATCCTTTATTCTATCATCTGTGTATCTAAGTTTAATATGCTCTCTCTCTTAAGAATTGCGAGCTCATATTTGGTTTTCAAAATTACTATTCAGCTAGTAGCTACTGCCGCAATTCTAAAGCCTGTGGTGGCTCCGCTATATTTATAAAAATAGTATTAAATGTAATTATCGTGAGAATATTGTAAAACTGAGCGTCGAGCAAGTCGTGGAGATATCCTGCAAAGAGTTACTAAACTACTTTATAGTAAGCGTATATCGAGCCCCCTATAGTCAAAATTATGAAAGATTTGAAAGTGTAATGGAAGATGTATTAACTAAAATTTTCAAGAGTAAAAAACAATTAATTATTATTGGAGACTTCAATATAGATCTCTTAAAAGATAGTAATCAGAAAACACGGTTGATGAGTTTATTCCAATCGTTTAATTTAGAAAATTTATTCTAGGAACCTACGAGAAACAAAATATGTTTAGATAATGTATTGACAAATGCTGAATTCATAAGTAAATCTGTAATAAAAAAACTAAAATCTGATCACAGTGGTCTTTTTGTAAGCTTTCCGCAAAAGGCGACAGACCGAAAAATTATAGTTAAAAAAAGGAGTGTCAGTGCTTTCAAAGTTGAAAAATATATAAACTTAATCAGTGCCCACTTCTTCAATAAATAAAAATCCAAATGATAGTTATAAAACTTACTTTAAAGTTCTGATAGACGAATGAAATAAAATATTTACTATAAAAGATGTAACAATCTATATAATAATTCTGTAGAAAAGTCATTTTTGTACATTAAAGAAATTGAAAAAAAAAATAGCCAGCGTGTAAACAGATAAGTAACAGAACCCATTTCCATATTTTTTTAAATTTTTGTCTGTTTGTCTGTTTATATGTTTGTTTGTGCGCACATCACGTAAAATCTACGAATTCAATGCTGACAATGTTAATATACAAAAATTAAACATAACTTGAGGTTGAACTTAGTTTTTGTTTCATCGAAATCGGTTTACTCAATCAAAAGATATGATTAATTTTGTGAGTTCAAGAAGAAAAATATTACGTTACGCAATTCAGTATAGTACTGCAACGACATCTTAAGTCTAAATAAAGAACTAATAATTTAAATCTTTTTGTTCATGAAAACCTCATGTGGGGATTATTACTAATAAATAAAGAATAAATAAAGGAAAGAAAAATATTTTTTTCGACACAGGCGCACACGCAACCACTGTGTCGCACTGGCAGCCAATTGACACGGTGGCTCAGTTGGCAGAGTGTCGGGGCGTATACCCGAGGTCGCGGGTTCAATTCCCACCTGTGTCAAAATTTTTCTTTTCTTTATTTATTCTTTATTTAGACGTGTAGAGCCGGCTTAGAAGCCGTGTAGAGCCGGCTTAGAATGTCGCTACCCCTTTCTACCCGCGGGTGTCGTAAGAGGCGACTAAGGGTATTGGGGCTTTTTATTGGATTTTTGGGCGATGCGGTTGGAGACCCATAACCAAAAACCTTTATTTTACCATCTTTTCCCCACTCAACTTCCAAAAGTGGCTGAGGAATTTCTAATTCTAATTCTAATTCTCTGGCTACCCCTTCTAGGGATTTATAGCCGTGAGTATATGTATGTATGTATGTATTTATATAACTAATGTTGATAGTTGGAATCCAAAGTCCGATAGATGGCGTTGTGCAAATGATTCTACTACTCAGAAATTTAAGCCTACCGAAACTATGCAACGAAACTCGGTTGAGAGTGACAAATCTCCAACGAAATGTCATTGAAGCCGAAATCTTAACAAGTTACGGCTCCAGTGATGTTGTTTTCATTCTCAGGATACCTATTATCCCCAATAATTTTCCATTTACTTTCAAACGTGTGCAGTTTCCTGTAAGCCTCTGTTACGCTTTGACTATTAATAAAGCCCAAGGCCAGACGTTATCCGTTGCGGGTGTAGACCTTACTTTTGATTGTTTCTCACACGGCCAACTCTATGTTTCTCTATCACGTGTTAGCAACCCAAATAACCTTTTTGTATATACTCCGGGTAATTCCACCGCTAACATAGTGTATAGAGAAGCCTTGACGTAATCAACTATACAATAAGTCAGGACTCTTATCTAAATCATCAAAAAGGTGATATACTCTTAACTAAACGACGTTTTTATGTTCTCGGCAATCACGCGAACGAAGTCGCGGGCACAGCTAGTATGTAATAAATTTAAAATTAGTGAGTGGGCAACAACAAGCATATATAAATCTAGAGAAATACTATTTGATTTATACGATCAAAAAGCGTTCTCACATAATAATGAATTTATAGAATATGTAAAAAAATACTCAAAAATGTTTAATAAAGTTTGTAAGGAGGCTAAAGTAAGATACTTGAGCCAACGTATTAAAATATCCGATAATAAAGTAAAAACCGTTTGGAACATTATCAACACTCAAACTGGCAAAAGCAAATCATGTGATCAGGACTTTTGTATTCGGTCTGATCGAGGTTTGACTACATCAAATGATGTGATTGCTTGTGTTTTTGAAAAATATTTTGCTGATATACCTTTTAAGACCACTGAACACTTAAATTCATCTGCTACGTTAGCTCAAGAGCTGTTGCAACAAAACGTTGCAATTTGTAAATCTATATTTAATTTTAAAGTTGTCAGTCCCAAAGACATCATTAAAGTGTTTAAATCACTGAAGTTGAAAAATTATGAGGATATCTGGGGTAATTCAGTAAAAGTATGCCATAATTTTATTGTAATAATAGCTCCTTATTCAGCGAAAATATTTAATGAATGTATAAGTAATGGTATCTTCTCAGATCTCATGAAACATAGTAAAATTGTACCATTACTAAAATCTGAAGGAGATAAAAATAATCCTGAAGGTTATAAGCCTATATCTACACTACCAGTTATGAGTAAAATATTTCAAAAATTTATGCTTAATCAACTGCTCTTGCATTTTAGTTCCAACAATTTGTTTCACCCTAAACAATTTGGTTTCACGAAAGGCCGCTCTACCACTGACGCAGGTGTTGCCCTAATTAAACATATTTTTGGTTCGTGGGAACTTAAAAATGATGCAATCGGTTTGTTCTGCGATCTTACAAAAGCGTTTGATTGTGCAGATCATAATATTTTATTCATAAAATTGGGACATTATGGCATCGAAGGTGACGCACTTAAATTAATAAAGTCTTACTTCTCAGATCGAAAACAAAAAGTTCAAATCGATAAAATAAAATCATCTGGAACTCATGTAAATGAAATGAAATGAAATGAAATGAAATGATTTATTTCTTCAGGAAATATAGGTACATAAAAGATGTTTACAAGATAATTTCTGTCCATTTCTATATTTTGCCTTTGAAGGCGTCTGAAGTTTAGTTATGTTTATATAAATTACATTATTATTAAAATTTGTGAATTACAAATCATAATTTGTTTGTTTTCTAATGATATAATTGTAAAAATACTAATTGGACTATGGATTAAAATGATAGTATCACTAAATTTAAATATTTATAAAATCAAATTAATGGTACAAATAAAAAATTATTACAATTAGATTACACATTACTTAACTAAGACTACTTTTTTCAATTATTTAGTACAATTATCATTTGGTTAATTAGTCATGCATAAAAATAAAATAAGTTTAAACAATACTTGTAAAAATAGGTGTTCCACAGGAATCTATATTAGGCCCATTTTTGTTTCTAGTATATATTAATGATTTGCTGTTCATGGTCGAGAAAAGGTTTGAAATAGTATTATTAAATCATTACGTTATATAGGATGCAACTACTGGCGCCATCTAGTATGTTATATGTAAATTAGTAAAGATTTGGTTTAAAACAGCTCTTTAAACAACCGTGATAGCCCAGTAAGTAGAACACTTGGTTATCGTGCAAGCGACTAGTGTTCGAATCCTGGGTCGGGCCTACACCAATTTGTCTTTTCTAAAGACATATGTGTGGTTAATTTATCATGGTTGTTAACGGTGAGGGAAAATATCGTGAGGAAACCCACATGGCTGAAATGTACTTAGTCATGTGACAGTGTATTCGTACAAAACGGCGATAGGCCTGCCCCCTATCACGTGAGTACACTGTCCGTGCAAAACGTGGGTACTCTGAACACCAGGTGACAAAGTCACGTTATGTTCAGAAGTATAAGTACCTCTGCCAACCCCTTCGGGGATATTCGGCGTGAATGTTTATGTTATGTTATTTGGTTTTGGTCACGGGCGCGATGGCTTATTTTATGTATAATTTCGGTGTTTGTCTACCGATTTCTATGATTCTTTTTTTATTGAATAGGTAATAATTTTACCGTTTTTAAATTAGGGATGAGTGAGAGGTTTACAAACGTAAGAGTAAACAAATATAATCAGAATGGTCCGAACTGCTAAGCTATCAGGAATTACACGTGTTATTGTGAGTCAACCGTAAAAGATAGACATAAACTGTTGAAGATTTTCTTTTAGATAATTTTGTGAAAATTATTTCGGTCATACATGATTTCTATGTAAGTTTAACCATTAAGGCTGCACACGCGACGGAAGCTTAAAAAATGGAGTAACTTCTCCCGTTATCCCAAAATTTCCCAAAATTCCCCTTCACTACTCTGCTGGAAAGTATACAAAAACCTGCGCAAAAGTATGAAGAATAATTGTACCAAGTTTCGTTAAAATCCGTCAAGTAGTTTTTGTCTCCATAAGGAACATACAAACCGACAGACAAACAGACAGACAGACAGACAAAAAATTTACTGATTGCATTTTTGGCATCAGTATCAATCCCTAATCACCACCTGATAGTTATTTTGAAAATATATTTCATGTACAGAATTGACCTCTCTACAGATTTATTATAAGTATAGATTATGACTTTAGCTTACTTGTTGCTATTTTGTTTATCTGCGGGCCTAGGTAGAAAATCAAAGGATGCTTTCAGGACAAGTCGCGTAATGAGAACTAAACACCCAACGAAAAAAAACAAAGACTTCAGAGTGAGAGAGATCGTCAGCGTACTGCTCTTGCTGCCGAAACAGATGAGCAAAGAGAAGTTCGCCTATCACAAATGCGAAGAAACACTCTTATATATATGTAGCGTTGAGTCGTGTAAAATCCCTTGATGAGATGGCTTTAAGTGATATAGATTCAAAGAAATTACTTAACCATCCCCATGACAAAAGAGCCTTGATTGAAATGACCAGAATGAAAAACATGATGTTTCAATGTATATTTATTAATATATAATTAAGAGTAATTTATTCATGTCTTTATATACTTTTTTGTTTATTAATTTAGTAACTCTGTTTATTACTAATGAAAAACTTTATTAACATATATTGATAAATCTCTGTCTTGTATTGATAACTTTACATACATACTTATATTTCAAACTAAGAACCTCCTTTTTTTCGAGTCGGTTAACACGTTCAACGCGGACCGAGATCTTTTAGTTCTCGTTTGTGACGTTCAAGTATCGCGCAAGAGAAATCTTATGTCCATCCCGTTTTGGCAAATGATATTTCTGTATGTTTCTTTACTGATAGAGTAAGATAAATATATTTTCTGACATTAGGTACATCAGTAGTAGTATTTTTATGAATGAAAACGAACGAGATCTAATAGTTCTCGTTGCGACCAAATAGTAAAATTTTGCATCTAGTGCGAAACGAGAACCAAGGGATCCCGTTGCAATCTCGTGCGAAGCTTGATAAGAAACTAATTAGTGCCGTGTCAACTTTCGATGAGTGCATGTCAATCACGCTATAATCAGAATGACGAATCGCAAACGCAGTAGAAAAATATTAGAACTTTCTTTTAGTTCTTCTGAAGAACCGGTAAATGGATCGACCACGACGATTGGAGTGATGCACTTCGTAGCCACCAGCTCACTCGGAAAGAGATAGCAGTTCGATTGAAGACTAGTCTTCAATGCCCCCCTCAGTATGTTGAAGCAAGTTCAATTTTCACTCGCAACTTACTGAAAACATGGAGAAGCCAGAAACGTGTCACTTCAATAGAGCAAATTTGACTGTCATGCCAAAATTTCAACTACACTATAAAATGCCGTCACCGGCTCATTTTCACCCCTTTTTTATCATCTACAACCTATGAAGACACAGAGAAGACAAGAAGACGATTTATTATACAGTTCAATTCATTAATACAGCTGTAACAGTGTATCAGATTCAAGTAAACCAAAGTCGCAACAAATCTGGTTTTTATTTCTGCAAGCACATCATCCATCATCGAGAGGCTCCTAAAAGGCGGAACCAAGTTCGTGGACATGGAGCAGACGCACAAGGGCTGCTCCCGTTCATTGTATATTATGAGTTAGGTTAAGTTAGGTTAGGTTTTTTTTTTAGTATGAAGTTATCTTTTAGTAAGTTCAGCTTTGCTTTCCCTGGCAGGACCAGGGTGGTTGGATGCGTTTTGTTTTGGAGCAACGTTTTCTTTTTTTTACATTTGTTTAATTTTGATCAAAGACAATTCTAACTATTCTTAGTGCTATTTTGAGAGTTACATTCTTAGGTGGTAAACAGGGTTATATAGACTTGTGTGTGTGTTTTTTTTTCCATCACTTATTGCTAACTTATGTTTAACAATTTATTAACTATCTATGTTCAGTCATATACATCCAAGTATGTGTTGAACATAAGTTATAAGTTTCGTACTATCTAATTTGTTAGATCTTATTTATTTACAGGAATATGTTTTATTTTGTACTTTAAATAACTAACTAGGTTAAGACGAATATTATGTACTTTTAAAAACTGAATATTTTTTTATTTTTTTAAATATTTTTTTTTATTTATTTATTTATTTTGCATGCGTCTTTTACAATTTTCTCACAAAAGTCTTGTAGATAACACCTTATACTCTTATCAGCTAAAATTTGCGATACAGTTTCAATTTTTATTTTTGTCTGAGTTAACATTTCAGTTTCATCGCGTTGTCGGTCATATCTGGGGCAATCAAGCAGAAGATGGTGAATTTTTTCGTCAATGTTACGGTCACAGGCGCAACCGGGATCCGGTTTCAGTTTTAAGCGGTGTAGATATGATGCAAAGCTACCGTGTCCTGTCAAGGCTTGGACGAAGTGGGGAGTCAGATGGAGTTTTCGAACTAGAGGGTACGAGTCGGTAATGCTTGGGAGAAATGTCTTGGTAGCAGTGCCAGTGATAGATGTAGTGTATCTCTGGTTCCATAAATGTTTTGTTTCTTCCCTTATGTTCCTCTTGATATAAGATATCGGGCAGTTACTGTAATCTGCCTTCGTTTTTAGTTTTAGCGCCGCGTCTTTTTCGAGTTCGTCTGCTCGTTCATTCTCTCTTGTGCCAATTTAAAGTAATAATAATCCGAACTCTTTACTGATTTTAATTTGGCAGAATGATAATTTTTCATACGTTTTTTTCAATAGTGTTTTTTTTGTTTTTTTCAATTGTTTTTTTCATATTCGAAAAAAACGGCAAAACTTTCAATAAAACTGTTTTTTTCCCAAGAGTTTTTTATTATAAATTTCAGTGTAACAAACGAATAAAACGGTAAAAAACGATAAATCGTTTCTTTCGACAGAAAAAAACAATTTGTTTCTTTCGGAATTTTCATCGCTAGTGCCGATGTGGGCTCGTATCCATCGGAGCTCATGATCTTTCCCTTGTGCCTGAATTTCTTGCAGGTTCGATTTGATCTTAAAAACTACTGGGTTAGGATTGTTTGCGTTACGTAGAGTTTTGAGAGCTGACCTTGAATCACTCAGGATTCGATAGTTTGCTTCGTTATTCATGGTAAGTATCTTGCCAGTCGCCTTGTATATCGCGTACATTTCCGCTTGATAAACACTGCAGACGGGCTCGAGCTTATACTTGGATTTGTATATCTCCGTCTGGTTTTTCCAAATTGTCACTGCTGCTCCAACCTTGTTTTCTATCTTGCCGTCATCGGTGTAGACGTCTATTGAGTCGATGGTGCCTTCAATATCTAGGGTATCATCAGTGACATTGATTTCGACCAGATCATCTGCTGCCGGATGGGGTTTTTTCAAGTAGCATACGCTTTCTTCTACTTTCTTCCCTCCAATACAATCCTGGGGTCTTCCTCTTTTCGCCTCATAGAGTAGTGCTGCTTCTCTTATTCTTAGATCAAGGGGTAAAAGGCCGGATATCATATAAAGTGCGATATGCTTTTATGATTTTCTGAGCGAAGCTTCTCCGGAGGTTGTTTAGTTTGTTGCGTGATTTTATTTTGCTTGCTTCAGGTGCCCAGCAGCTTGCGGCATATAGGATAATGGGTTCAATTACTGATACATAGATGGTACGAATTATATCAGAATTGAGACCCCAGTTAATTTTTGCAGTTCGGGCCAAGGCTTTATAGATATTGGTAGCCTTGGATCATATGTAGGTGACATGTTGGTTGAAGGTCATCTCGTTGTCTATAATGAGTCCTAACAATTTAATTTGGTCAACTATCTGAATTTTTGTACCACCCATCCGCAACTGTGGTTCTTCGATGTTCAATTTTTTGGTGACAATCATTGCATTGGTTTTTTGGGGCTCAAACTGTAGCTTATTTGTGGCTCCCCATTGCAGGACTTCACCGAAGGTTTCATTTGCTTGGGCTTCGATGTCTTTTTTTGATTTGCTGCTAAATATTAAAACAATATCGTCGGAAAATGCTTGACAATATATTCCCTTTTTCTCCAGCTGGTCCAGCAGTGGATCCAAGAGCAGGTTCCACAATATGGGTCCGCTAATAGAGCCCTGCACGCACCCTTTAGTAGTTTGCTTGCAAGAGGTTGCCCCAGCATATGTAACATTCACCATGCTATCGCTTAAATAACTAGATAGAATTCTACAAATGTTAGGTGGGCAGCCCAATGTTAGCTGCCAATTGACATCTAATTGCTGGCCACCACGCATTATCAAATGCACCCATTATATCCAAGGATACCACCAAACTAATTAATTTGTCTCGGTTGATTTCCTTAAGCCTACTAATCAGGTCGTAGAGCGCATCCTCGGTAGAATGCTGCGGTACAAAGCCATTTTGGGATAAGTTAGATTTAGGGAGCACACAGTGTTTAACTCGACTTATCAGAATTTTTTCCACGATTGTGCCCAGGACTGACAGCAGACCAATGGGACGATAGGACTTTGGTTTTGTGTAGGTTTCCTTTCCTGTCTTCCTTAGCGTCAATATTTCGCTTTCTTTCCAGATTGATGGGAAGCAGGACATAGTAAGGCATTTGTTTGCTATGGCTAGAAAGACTTCGCCACACGTTTCTACTACTGTTTTACATATATCGGCCGTAAAGCCATCAGTACCAGGGGCTTTTTTGGGGCTGAAGCTTTCCGCAGCCTTCAGGAGCTCGGCCATTGTAAAAGGGGAATCATTTGGTGCTGTGTTGTTCCGTTCCAGTTCCTCCGCCTTCCTTCTAATGTTGGAATGTTCCTCACTGTCTTATTCCTCTCTGTCGTCAGGAAAAAGGTAGCTGTCAGCAAGTCAACTGACTCTTGTGGTGTGAGGAACATTCCATCCTTAGCTAGTAGCTTATCCTCGGATTTCTTCTGCGCTCCTCTAATTACTCTATAGATCCCATCCCACATGCTTTCGCGGTCCTGCCTGGAGCAAAACTCCTTCCAACTGGCTGTCTGAGTTTGTTTGGCCTGCTCCTCATAGGAGGCTTTTGCTTCGAAATATCGGTTGACGACATATTGGCGGCAACACGGGGCGGCCCACGAGATCCTTCTCTTTTTCGTTCGGACATCCTTCTGCATTTTCTCCAATTCTCCATTCCACCAGTGCAGGGTCGGCTTGGGTCTTCTTTTTATGAGGGAGATTGCAAATTCACAGACTTCTGTAACACAACTCGTAAATTTTTCAACTAGGGTTTCTAGTTATTGCTTATTATCTAGTTTCCCGACTTGTGCCGTGGTTTTTTCATGCTTTGTCAAAAGTTCTCCCAGTTTTGCCTTAAATTTTGGCCATTCTCCCTTTTGGGTGTTATATTTTCTGGTGGTTTTTATCCTATGCTCGCTGAAAATTGGCCTGGCTACCACGTCGAAGGATATCGCCCTGTGATCGGCGCTTGTGGCATCCGGCAGTACATGCCAATTCTCAATATGAGGCATCAGGTCGGCAGTCGACACGGTTACATCAACCAAACTCCTGAATTCTTTGCCTCCACGTATGGTGTAGAAGGTTGGTACATCACCCTGGTTTAGCACCTGGAGGTCCAACTCATCGAAGAGGCCCATCATTTCTTCGCCTCTGTGGTCATCCATACCGCTACCCCACCAGTGACTTTTGGCGTTGAGGTCTCCTGCCATTAGAATTCTAGCCTCTTTGTGTGCTCGTGAGATTTCTTTTAACCTTTCAGTGTACCGATCAAGCGGTTCCGTCCCTTCCAGGTACATACTTACCACGACCATGGTCCATTCCTCCGTCTTCAGGGTGGCTACAGCAATATTGTGTGTGGTGAGAGGGTCCTGCATAATCTTATCTCTTGGTTGAGGACGATAATTGCTGCTTTAACTGGGCTGAGTTTACTGCCGTCCGCCTGTATAATTCGGACGCCAGTGGGCTGCTTAACAACGCCTTCGGCGCCCACATAGGGTTCTTGCACGAGTGCGAAGAGGGTTCTTCTCTTAATTCCTTCTAAAAACAGCTCACTGGTGGCCAGCTGGCTTCTTTGGAGGTTCACCTGTAGAACATTCCGTAAATTCGTGTTGTTAGTCTGTTTGTTGCTTACCATGCCCTTAGCAATATGCCATCCGAGATCGTGCCAATTCGTCCCATCTCATTCTAACTGGGCACTCTCTGTCAAAGCTGTTATGCTCCAGCATCTCAAGGCCGGTTTTTTTACAATTGACACAGCAAGGTGCGTCTCCAGCGATAAAACTACTGCACCTTGCCTTCAGGTGGTCACCGCCACAGTGGGAGCATAAGTCTGCTGTTTCTTGGCAAAGTTTCCTACCATGTCCATAACCCAGGCATCTTGAGCATTGTGTCAGCGGTGACTGATCAGCCACCCTGATCGGAAGGATGTCAATGTAGACCATTTCTGCCTTGGTTAGCCTTTGGTAGACCTTTGGAGATACTTCCATGATCACGTGATTTTGCAGGGGGTCTTTGCATTGCCGACGGTACCGTTCCTTTATTCTAATGTCAGCGCTATCGACATCTTTTAGCAGCGAACGGTTTTGGATTTTCAGTGCCGCAATTATTTGTTCTTCCGAATATATCTTGAGCACGTTCTTTAATACTATAAGAGGATCTTTATTTTCAACCTCCTCCACTTTTAGCACTCCTTTTGCTTTAATTCTGCTCTGTACTCTTTCTAATTCTTTTTTTGTTTTGCAGCCTATTATCACTTTCTGTCCCTTTGCTTTGCGGATATTATCCATTTGAATTCCAGAGTTTATGGCATCCATTGCGTCGCTTATGCCATCTACCACCTTATTACTGGTGTCTTCAGGGTTTTGTGATGAGACCATGGAGTGGAGTACTTGCAGTTTCTGCAAGCATGTCTGCAAATGTAAGTTGAGGCTGAGTTGTGCTGCCTTGTATCTTAATTTGATTAAGATTCTCCGCCATAGATTCCATCCGTTCCCTATTCTCCTCCATCTGTTGCTTTAGCTGTTTTATACCTTCTTCCAATGGAGATAAATTTAAATTCAGATTAGAGGGCTCAGAGAGGGTGTTTAGGTTTAGCCTCTTCTTCAGCTCCGCGTTTTCTGCTACGAGTCTTTCATTGTCCTCCTTTAGTTCAGCTGCTTCCCGCAGTGGTACCCCAGACTTTTTTTTTTTTTTTGAGATTTTCTCGAAACCTATTGGGCCGATATCGGTGTTTAGGCACTCAAAAAATCTGTTTCAGCGAGAGCTATCCAATTCAGTACACAAAAAGTGGCAGTTCGCCTACAAAAAATTAAAAATAATTTCGAAAAACCTAAATTTCGATGATATTTTATACTTAAAACTAACAATTATTATTTATTTTCAGGTTGCGGAAGGCGGAACACTGCTAAATGAAGGTAAATAGCTATGAATAGCAAAAAGAACACAAAAAGAGGGTACAAAAGTCAACTATTAATTTCCAAATTCCTGGGTTAGGTTAGGTTAGGTTAGGTAAGGTTAGGTTAGGTTAGGTTAGGTTAGGTTCCCCCACATGGTACAGCCTTGTCGTGGCGTGGGGGCTCAGTAGCCTCGGGCAATCCAGCCCGGGGTGAAGCCAATGTACCGAGTAGGCGTCGTTGTTAAGTTAGAACCTGGCGTTTGTGTCGTATCGGTCGGCCAGGTTCTGTCTTGCGTTCGGTCCCAGCGACTGTCCACATTGGGCGGCTGGTGATGGAGGGGCGGTAGTGTCTTCATGATACTGCCGGCCAACCCGTAAGCCCACTTCGGTGGGAACGGGGGCTCAGGCCACTGAGGTTCGGGCTGCGAGGAAGAAAACCTCTATAAAAAATTACCCTAATCCCAAGGTCAGCGTGCCGAGGGGATGAGTGTCTGGAGGGGGTCCAGTGCCTAGCGCAGGGGTAGGGGGGGTTAAGCTCGATGGTAGGCCGAGGGTAAAATTGCTTACCAAAATATGAATGATGAGTGAAAATAGAAAGTTATTACCCCAGGAGGGTACCGTCGGCTCAGTCGGCGGAGAATCCCTCCCTACATCTTTTGATGTAGGCCGTCCCTTGTATTCTGGGGGGGACAACACCCATCTTATGCCAAACAATGACTTATGCGAACGATTATCGGACTCCGATCTTACTGATGGAAATATGAGTGTGAGCTCACATACGACTGTGGAAAGTGAACACAGGCTGTGGGACCTACACAGAAAACGGCGTGCTGGCAGTGGCTTAAGTGCCTCAGATTCAGACGGCAGTGCAGTTTCCTCGAATTCCAAAGCAACTGCGAAAAGAGGGCGTGGTAGGCCACCAACAACAGGCCAGTACATTGGCGTTGGCAGAGCTCGTGAAGAACTCGCAAAGGCGAAAAGAGACAGTTTCTTACTGAAAAACTCAGAAGAGCTGTCTCAGAAAATGGAACGGTATGACCCTGTCCAAGAGAAGAAGAGACTGCATAGGCCACAAATTGCAGAAGCATCGATACCAGCCTCTGAAAAGACGGCAGCTGAAATTGTAGCTTCGGTTCAGGAGGGAATAGCGAAAATCATGGATGTTGCTCATAAATCAAAGGCGTTGAAGGGCACATTCATCAAAAAGCTTAAAGATGCAACGTCTTTGATCAAAGAATCAACAGAAGCTCTTTTAGAACGGTCATCTAGTGAAGAAACAAGGAGGCTTCAAGATGATAATGCTCGCTTGAAAAACGAGCTTAAAATCGTGAAGTCCTCAAACGAAGGTCTCCAGTCGGAGCAGGCAGCACTTCGGAAAGAGCTAGAAGCCTTTAGAGAAGAAATTCGGGGATGTAATTTAAATTCAGAGGCGACTGACAGCCTAGCCCAAAAAATCATGGTCCAAGTAGGGACCATGGTGAATGCTCGGTTGGAAGCTCTGGAGGGCCGATTGCTTCCCGAGAAACGGCTACGACCGCCTCTAGCGGCGGACAAGAGAGCCACACCACGCACCGACCCTATACAGTCTACAAAGCCTTCCACGACTGAAAAAAGGCTGCAGGGTAAGGGAAAGGGTAAAGGTAAGGGGGAAAGCACTGTACGACCTGCTAGTTTACCCTTACCTGCTGAAAAACCGGTGTCAAGACCAGCTGTTGTGGTGCGAGAATCGATGTCGCAACAACCGAGCACATCTTCAGCAACCATGGAGGAGTCGTGGGCTACAGTTGCCCGACGCAAAACTAAAAAAGGGCAGAAAAACACGCCTGCAGCCCCAGCTACTGGTAAACAAATGGCAAAAAAAGCTGCAAAACCAAAGGTGCGGAAACTCCGAACGCCTCGATCTGCGGCAGTGGTCGTAAGACTCGATGCGGAGGCGGAAAAGAACGGAGCTAACTATGGCGATATCCTATCCCAGGCCAGGAAGCAAATTGACATGAGTGGTCTGGGAATCGGGCCTTTGCGGATACGAACCGCTATCACCGGGGCCCGAAAATACGAGATATCGGGAGAACAATCTTCCGAAAAAGCCGATGCCTTCGCAAATAGGCTAAGAGAAGTCCTTCCACCTGACCTGGTAACTGTGTTCAGACCAATGAAGCTTGAAGACCTCCGTCTATTTGGTCTGGACGACTCAGTTTCTAGCAGCGAGGTGGCCGAAGCCGTAGCTAGCGCCGGCGGCTGTTCAAAGGCTGATGTAAAGGTTGGGCGGATAACCGAAGGACAACGTGGGCTATCAACAGTCCACGTCAGGTGTCCGCTGGTTGCGGCAAAGAATATGCTCCAGGTGGGGCATATTCAGATTGGATGGGGAGAAGTGCGCGTGCAGTTGTTGCCATGAAAAGAGCTACGCTGTTACAAGTGCCTCCAAGTAGGCCACGTACGCGCAAAATGTGATTCGCAAATCGACCGTAGCGATCTCTGCTATCGCTGCGGTTTGCCCGGCCACATAGCGGACAAATGCAATGCAAAGGCATGCTGTCCCATCTGCACGGCTGATGGAAGGCCTGCAGGCCACAAAATTGGAGCCAAAACCTGTGCCGCAAACAAAACTAAGCGGGCAGGTCATAAGAAGGCTGGCATAGGGCATTCAAGCTCTACTCAGGCTAATACAAAGCCAAGAGCTGAGGAGGAACCCATGACCATCGGATAATAATGGCCATGCGATTCCTCCAGGTGAATCTCAACCACTGCGCCACTGCCCAGGATCTGTTCTTCCAAAGCATGGCGGAGTGGTTGATACAAATAGGAGTGGTCTCGGAGCCATACTTTGTTCCTTCAGGGGTAAACTGGGTGTCGGACCTGGATGGCGTGGCGGCGATAACTGTCAGCCAATCATCAGGACTGCTGCTGGAAGAGGTGATTAGAGGCAGGGGTTTCGTCTCAGCTCGTGTCGGGGAAATAGTGATTTTTTCAGTATACTTTTCCCCAAATGAAACCCTTGCCAACTATGAAGTGTTCATGCAGGAGGTAGAAGCAGCAGTCCTGCAACGCTCTCCTCGTCAAGTCCTGGTCGCCGGAGATTTCAATGCCAAGTCTGTGGCTTGGGGATCTCCGGCCACTGACCGTTTTGGCGAGGTCGTGCTAGAGTGGGCTACAGCCACGGGTGTGGCCATTGTAAATAGAGGTTCGACACCCACATGCGTTCGGCATAACGGGAGTTCGATTGTCGATCTGACTTTCGCAACTCCCGGTCTCTGGGCCCTGATCAAGGGCTGGAGAGTCATCACAGACGTGGAGTCGTTTTCGGATCATCATTACATCCGTTACGACCTCTCCACGTCCCGTGCAGCCACCTTACCAGGCGGTCAGTCGACGAATGGGGGGCCCAGATGGGCCCTCAGCAGGCTGAACAAAGAAACTATGGTCGAGGCAGCTATTGTTCAGTCCTGGGTGGCACCGTCTGGTACAGCAATTGACATCCGTGCTGAGGTGGACTGGTTTCGTGAGGCTCTCACAGAGATTTGCGATGCGTCTATGCCCCGAGTGGGGCCTATGGCTCCGAGACGCCAAGTGCACTGGTGGTCTGCCGAAATTGCTCGCCTACGACAAGCGAGCATCGTGGCACGCCGCCGGTGCAAAAGACAGAGGAGGAGAAGACCCCGGGACGAGGCCGAGGAACTCCGCCGCGTGGAGGTATTTCGCGAGGCGAAAAAGGCCCTGAAAATTGCTATCATCAGGGCCAAAGAAGAGTCCAGAAAGGAACTTCGGGAGGCTCTTAATAGAGATCCGTGGGGGCGCCCCTATAGAGTGGCGATGCAAAGGCTCCGCCCCTGGGCTCCCCCACTCACGACGAGCCTCCAGCCCCACGTGGTGGAAAATGTCGTCTCGGCACTGTTCCCGGATAGGGGGGTGCATCAACCCCCCGTGATGATATGCGAACGGCAACGTCCGGTGGACGACCAGCTGGTTCCCGAGGTGACGGAGCCAGAGTTGGCGGTGGCCATCGAGCGCCTTAAAGCTAAGAAGACAGCCCCGGGTCTAGATGGAATCCCGGGGCAGGCGTGGGTTGTGGCGCTCAAGCCCTTCCTTGAAGTGAAGTTTCGGGGCCTGTTTTCTGCGTGCCTGGAGGAAGGCGTATTTCCGGAGCCGTGGAAGACGGGCAAACTCGTCTTGTTGAGAAAGGAGGGGCGCCCCGCCGACTCCATAGAGCCTTCGGCATTCCGGCCAATCGTCTTGCTTGATGAGGCGGGCAAGCTCTTGGAGCGGGTGGTTTCGGCCCGCATCGTCAATCACCTCGAAGAAATTGGTCCGAACCTCTCGGACCACCAGTACGGTTTCCGGCGTTGTCGTTCCACCGTTCATGCGGTTCTGCGGGTCCGCTCAATAGCGGACGAGGCGGTCTCCCAGGGCGAGGTGGTGTTGGCGGTCTCGATCGACATTAAAAACGCCTTTAACACCATGCCCTGGTCTTGCATTGAGGAGGCACTGAAGTACCATGACGTGCCTCCCTACATCAGGAGGATTCTCGGGTCGTACCTCTCGGACCGGTACATTACGTATCCGCTTCGGGAGGGTTGGGGTCGCCGCGAAATGTCTTGCGGTGTTCCACAGGGCTCAGTCTTGGGCCCGCTTCTGTGGAACATCGGCTACGATTGGGTCTTACGCGGCGCCAACCTCTGGGGTGTCCAACTCACCTGCTATGCAGACGACACCCTAGTGACGGCTCGAGGCAAGACCTACAGAGAGGCCGCCATCCGCGGGACTGCGGGAGTGGCGCACGTGGTGCGCCGAATAAGGTCGTTGGGTCTGGAAGTGGCCCTGAATAAGTCCGAGGCCATGTGGTTCCATGGTCCTCGGAACGGTCCGCCGGTTGGGGAATCCGCCATCGTCGTGGGTGGCGAGAGGATTGCCGTCGAGTCAAGTTTGAAATACCTTGGATTAGTACTCGACGGCCGTTGGACGTTCCGCGCTCACTTCGAGCGTTTGGGGCCCCGGTTGATGGTTGCGGCAGCTGCACTCTGCAGACTCCTGCCGAACCTTGGGGGCCCTAGGGACGGGTGCAGGCAGCTCTATATGGGAGTCGTACGGTCCATGGCTATGTACGGCTCCCCAGTGTGGGCTGACGCCCTGAAAGGGTCAAACGCGGCGCTTCTTCATGCGCCGCAACGACTCATGGCTGTCAGGGCGTCAAGGGGATACCGCACGGTATCCCGAGAGGCTGCCTGCCTAATGGCGGGTTCAAAGCCGTGGGAGTTAGACGCGCAAGTTCTCGCGTCGACCTTCCACTGGCGTGAAGAACGGCGGACACAGGGCCACTGGCCCACGGATCGGGAGACTGCGGCCTACAAACGGGAGGTCGAGTCAGCTGCCCTAGAGGCCTGGGCACTGCGGCTGGGTCAGCCGAGTGCGGGGCACAGGACGGTGGAGGCGATCCTCCCCGTCTTTACGCAGTGGTTGCAGCGAGAGCACGGATCTCTGAGCTTTCGGCTGACACAGGTCCTTTCCGGGCATGGTTGCTTCGGGAAATACCTGTGGCGGCTGGGCAAGGAGCAGGCTGCTCGTTGCCACCACTGTCTAAATTGCCCCGAGGAGACGGCACAACACACATTAGAAGTGTGCCCAGCGTGGGATGAAGAGAGGGCAGCACTCCGGGCGGTCATCGGCCCGGATCTCTCTCTGCCGGCCGTGGTCGCGGCTATGGTGGAGAGACCCGATGCGTGGGCGGCGGCGGCCTCCTTTTGCGAACGAGTCATGCTTGCAAAGGAGGCCGCCGAACGAGAGAGGGAGTTGGCGGACCCCACAAGAAGGGGCCGTCGTCGCCGCGGTGCCAGGAACCCTTGATGCACCGCGGCCTTTGGTAGGGTCTTCTTAGACCACGGAGCCCCCATATGGCGTGCGTCGCCGAAAGTGGGGCTCCACGGGCAGGAGGCGCGCAGAGTGGGGTTATCTGCGCGCTACTCAACCCTGCCCGAGAAGGGCGGACGCTCAGGTGGCCCTGAGCGTCCGCTGCTTGGTGATGGTAAAAAGGGGGGTACCAAAAACCCCCTATTGAGGTACGCCACAAGGCGTTAGGTGCTGGGGGTCCGAGGAATATTGCCTCTGGTTAAAGTCTTCAAGGACCCCCAAACTGTATGCACCAAGAAGGGCCACCGTGGGGTTTTAGTCAGTAGAAGTCTGACATATCCTCGTCGCACCCCCATGCGGCGGGGAATCCATGAGGATTTCCCCACGAAAAAAAAAAAAAAAAAAAAAAAAAAAGGTTAGGTTAGGTTAGGTTAGGTTAGGTTAGGTTAGGTTAGGTTAGGTTAGGTTCCCCCACACGGTACAGCCTTGTCGCGGCGTGGGGGCTCAGTAGCCTCGGGCAATCCAGTCCGGGGTGAAGCTAATGTACCGAGAGTCCGCTTCTCTCCTCTGCTTCCAGAGCGAGCAGTAAGCGGATGGGAAGTCGTGGCACATTCTGATGTGCACGGCTTAGCCCCAGCGTTTGTCCACATTGGGCAGCTGGGGCGGGTGTTAGAACCTGGCGTCTGTGTCGCATCGGTCGGCCAGGTTCTGTCTTGTCGTGGATTCGGTCCCAGCGACTGTCCATATTGGGCGGCTGGTGATGGAGGGGCGGCAGTGTCTTCATGATACTGCCGGCCAACCCGTAAGCCTATTTCGGTGGGAACGGGGGCGCAGGCCACTGAGGTCTGGGCTGCGAGGAAGAAAACCTCTATAAAAAATTACCCTAATTCCAAGGTTGGCGTGCCGAGGGAATGAATGGCTGGGAGGTATCCAGTGCCTAGCGTCAGGAGAAGGGGAGAAAGCTCGATGGTAGGCCGAGGGTAAAATTGCCTACCACAATATGAATGATGAGTGAAAATAGAAAGTTATTACCCCAGGAGGGTACCGTCGGCTCAGCCGGCGGAGAATCCCTCCCTACATCTTTTGATGTAGGCCGTCCCTTGTATTCTGGGGGGGACAACACCCATCTTTTGCGAATTAACGACGTATGCGAACGACTATCGGACTCCGATTTAACCGACGGTAATATGAGTGTGAGCTCACGTATGACTGTTGATGATGATAGCAGTCAGTGGGACTTACACAGAAAACGGCGTGCTGGTAGTGGCTTAAGCGCCTCAGACTCAGATGGCAGTGCAGAGGTTACCTCGAAACCAAAAGCAACTCCAAAAAGAGGGCGTGGTAGACCACCGACCACAGGCCAATTTATTGGCATTGGAAGAGCTCGACAAGAAGCTGCTGCAGCTCGGCAAAAAGCAGCAGCAGCAGCAGTTGCAGCCACGAAAGAAGATTTCATGCTGAAACATTCAGATGATATTCTGCATCGAATGGAGCGGTACAACCTGCTGCAGGAGAAAAAGCGTGCGCAGCTAGAGGACACTCCCATGCTTACCTCGGAAATGACGGCTAACGATTTATTTAACAACGTTCAGGAGCACTTATCCGTTATCCTGAATGTGGCAAATAAATCTAAGGCACTAAAGGGTCCCTTTGTGAAAGCTCTTAAAAATGCATATTCTTCTATTAAAGAGTCGTCGGAGGCATTGTCTGAGCGAACTTCTTCAACCGAAACAATGAAGCTCCAGACTGAGAATAGTCGTTTGAAGAAGGAACTGCAACTGATGAAAATCAGTTATGATGGCCTCCACGAAGAGCACATAGCTTTCAAAAAAGAGCTGGAAAGCCTTCGGGCTGAAATAAGACAGAGTGGCTCTACCGTAGAAGTGAACCAAACTCTAGCGCAAACAATCATGGTCCAGGTGGGGACCATGGTCAATGCACGTTTAGAGGCTCTAGAAGGAAGGCTCTTGCCGGAGAAACGGTTAAGGCCTCCATTAGCAGCGGATAAAACTGCAAAGACCATTTCCAATTCTTCCCAGAGTGCCGTTAGCAACAATGTCCCTGAGAAGAAGGAGAAAGGTAAAGGAAAGGGTAAGGGGAAAAAGAGCTTAGGTTCAGTGCCAAGTTCGCAACCGCCTCATGTGCCACAGCCAATACCTGGCACTTCTGAAGCTCCAGTGTCTGAGATAGATACTTGGGCGACAGTCGTACGCAAAGGCTCCAATAAAAAGAAGGCAAACAAAACGAGCAGTCAAAACCCGACTCCTAAGATAAAAACGGTTAAGACAGCGGTGAAAAAACTGAAGGTGCCGAATTCTGCTGCGGTCATTGTGAGTCTGAGTGAGGAAGCCCTACAGCGCGGACACACATACCGGGAGATAATGGGGGACGCAAAACAAAAACTGAACCTGCCTTGTTTAGGTTTGGGACCCGTGCGAATGAGATCTGCTTTAACTGGGGCTCGAATGATAGAAGTCTCGGGAGAACAAGCCTCAGTCAAAGCTAACGCTCTAGCCGAAAAGCTCAGAGAGATCATGCCTTCGGAAATAGTAAAAATTTCAAGGCCGGTGAAAACTGAATCGGTTCGGCTTATTGGCTTGGACGATTCAGTGACGCTTGTGGAGTTACAGGCAAATATAGCTCGGTATGGAGACTGTTCCCGAGAAGATGTTAAAGTTGGTAGGATTTCGGAGGGTTTCCGGGGTCAATCCACTGTTGTCATAACATGTCCGTTGGTAGCAGTGAAGAAGCTCCTCGAATTAAAAACCCTAGAAATTGGATGGAGCACAGTCCGAGTGCAGCATCTTCCTCGTAGAGATCTGCGTTGTTTTAGATGTCTGAAGACTGGACACGTGCGAGCACAGTGTCAAACTGAAGTGGACCGCAGCGACCTTTGTTATCGTTGCGGTTTACCCGGTCATAAAAGGGAAGCTTGCTCTGACCGTCCATGTTGTCCAATCTGCAAGGCAGACAACAAGCCTCACCATCATTCGGTCGGGGCCAAATCTTGTGTGGCAAACGTCAAAACTCGATCTCGAATAAGACGGGGAGGTATAGTTAGCGAAGGCTCTACCTTAAATAAGGCTGCTCGTCCTATGCAAGGATCTGGGGAGGAACCAATGGCCACAAATTAATGGCTAAAAATGTTCTCCAGATTAATCTAAACCACTGCGCCACTGCTCAGGATCTATTCTTCCAAAGCATGGCGGAGTGGTTTATACAGGTGGCAATTGTTTCGGAGCCATACTTTGTCCCAACAGGGGTGAATTGGGTGTCGGACCTAAATGGCGTGGCGGCAATTACTGTCAGCCAGTCATCGGGGCTGCTGCTAGAAGAAGTTATACGAGGTAGAGGTTTCGTTTCGGCGCGAGTTGGGGAGATAGTGATAATTTCAATTTACTTCTCCCCCAACGATTCGTTAGCCGACCACGAGATATTTCTCCAGGAGCTAGAAGCAGCAGTCCTGCAACGTCGCCCACGCCAAGTATTGGTCGCTGGAGACTTCAATGCCAAATCCGTGGCTTGGGGTTCTCCGGCGACAGAAGCCTTCGGTGAGGCGGTTATGGAGTGGGCGACGGCCACGGGAGTGACCGTGGCCAACAGAGGTTCGACACCTACATGCGTTCGGCATAACGGGAGTTCGATTGTGGACTTGACCTTCGCAACTCCCGGTCTCTGGGCCCTGATCAAGGGCTGGAGGGTTATCACGGACGTGGAGTCGTACTCGGATCATCGGTACATCCGGTTCGAGATCTCCACGTCCCAGCCAGCCACCTTACCGGGTGGCCCGTCGGCAAATGGGGGACCTAGATGGGCCCTCAGCAGGCTGGACAAGGATATGATGGAGGAAGCATCCATCGTCCAGTCCTGGATGTCACCGCCGCCCGGTGCGGCTGTCGACATCAATGTCGAGGTGAGCTGGTTTCGTGATGCCCTCACAGAGATATGCGACGCATCGATGCCCCGCGTGGGACCGATGGCTCCGAGACGCCAAGTGCACTGGTGGAGCGCCGAAATCGCTCAATTGCGATTAGCGAGTATGACGGCGCGCCGCCGGTGCAAAAGAAATCGCAGGAGGAGGATCCGGGACGAGGCAGAACAGCTTCGCCGCGTGGAGATTTTCCGCGAGGCAAAGAAGGCCCTGAAGATAGCGATAATCAGGGCCAAAGAAGCCTCGCGAAGGGAGCTACTGGAGGCTCTAGATAACGATCCATGGGGGCGCGCCTACAGAATGGCAAGGCAAAGGCTTCGACCATGGGCGCCCCCACTTACGACGAGTCTCCAGATCCACGTGGTGGAAAACGTCGTTTCGACCTTGTTCCCGGATAGGGGGGCGCATCAGCCTCCCGTAATGGCTCTTGAGCGGCAGCGTTCGGCGGACGAACATCTCGTCCCCGAAGTGACCGAACCGGAGTTGGCGGTGGCCATAGAGCGCCTGAAGAAAAAGAAGACAGCCCCGGGTCTAGATGGAATCCCGGGGCAGGCGTGGGTAGTGGCGCTCAAACCGTTCCTAGAGGAGAGGTTTCGGGGCCTGTTTTCTACGTGCCTGGAACAAGGTGTTTTTCCAGAGCCGTGGAAGACGGGTAAACTCGTACTTCTGCGAAAGGACGGTCGCCCCGCTGACTCCATTGAACCCTCAGCTTTCCGGCCGATAGTCCTGCTCGACGAGGCGGGCAAACTTTTGGAAAGGGTGATCTCTGCCCGAATCGTCGAGCACCTAGAGGGAGCTGGTCCGAACCTCTCGGACCAGCAGTTCGGTTTCAGGCGCTGTCGCTCGACAGTACATGCAGTTCTGCGGGTCCGCTCAATAGCGGACGAGGCGGTCTCCCAGGGCGAGGTGGTGTTGGCGGTATCGCTGGATATAAAAAATGCATTCAACACCATGCCCTGGTCCTGTATAGCGGAGGCACTGAAATTTCACGAAGTGCCTCCGTACTTGAGGAGGATCCTCGGGTCGTACCTCTCGGATCGGTTCATCACGTATCCGCTTCGGGAGGGTTGGGGTCGCCGCGAAATGTCTTGCGGTGTTCCACAGGGCTCAGTCTTGGGCCCGCTCCTGTGGAACATCGGCTACGATTGGGTCCTGCGCGGCGCCAACCTCTGGGGTGTCCAACTCACCTGCTATGCAGACGACACCCTAGTGACGGCCCGAGGAAAGACGTACAGAGAGGCCGCCATCCGCGGAACTGCGGGTGTGGCGCACGTGGTGCGCCGTATTAGGTCGTTGGGTCTAGAAGTGGCCCTGAACAAATCCGAGGCCTTGTGGTTCCATGGTCCTCGGAATCGTCCGCCGGTAGGGGAATCCGCCATCGTCGTGGGTGGCGAGAGGATTGCCGTCGAGTCCACGTTAAAATACTTGGGACTAACACTCGACGGCCGTTGGACGTTCCGCGCTCACTTCGAGCGTTTGGGGCCCCGGTTGATGGTTGCGGCAGCTGCACTCTGCAGACTCCTGCCGAACCTTGGGGGCCCTAGGGACGGGTGCAGGCAGCTCTATATGGGAGTCGTACGGTCCATGGCTATGTACGGCTCCCCAGTGTGGGCTGACGCCCTGAAAGGGTCAAACGCGGCGCTTCTTCATGCGCCGCAACGACTCATGGCTGTCAGGGCGTCAAGGGGATACCGCACGGTATCCCGAGAGGCTGCCTGCCTAATGGCGGGTTCAAAGCCGTGGGAGTTAGACGCGCAAGTTCTCGCGTCGACCTTCCACTGGCGTGAAGAACGGCGGACACAGGGCCACTGGCCCACGGATCGGGAGACTGCGGCCTACAAACGGGAGGTCGAGTCAGCTGCCCTAGAGGCATGGGCGCTTCGGCTAGGTCAGCCAAGCGCGGGGCATAAGACGGCGGAGGCCATTCTCCCCGTCTTCACGTGGTGGTTGCAGCGAGAGCATGGATCTCTAAGCTTCCGGCTGACACAGGTCCTTTCCGGGCATGGTTGCTTTGGGAAATACCTGTGGCGGCTGGGCAAGGAGGAGGCTGCTCGTTGCCACCACTGCCTGAACTGCCCCGAAGATACGGCGCAGCACACCTTAGAGGTGTGCCCAGCGTGGGACGTGCCGAGGGCGGAACTCCGGGCGGTCATCGGCCCGGATCTCTCTCTGCCAGCTGTAGTCGCGGCTATGGTGGAGAGACCCGATGCGTGGGCTGCGGCGGCCTCCTTTTGCGAACAAGTCATCAATGCAAAGGAGGCCGCCGAACGAGAAAGGGAGCTGGCGGACCCAACTAGAAGGGGACGTCGTCGCCGCGGTGTCAGGAACCACTGACGCTGCGGCCATTGGTAGGGTCTTCTAAGACCACGGAGCCCCCATATGGCGTGCGTCGCTGAAAGTGGGGCTCCACGGCAGGAGGCGCGCAAAGGGGGGCTATTTGCGCGCTAGCCACCCTGCCAAGAAGGACGGACGCTCAAGTGGTTCTGAGCGTCCGTTACTATGTGTGGGTAATAGGGGGGTTCTGTTCCCCCCGTGGAAGGAATGCCGAGAGGCATAGGTGCGAGGGGTCCGTGGTAAATTACCTCCGGTAACAGAGGCCAGGGACCCCGACCATTGTGTACCAAGAAGGACCACCGTGGGGTTTTAGTCAGTAGGAGTCTGACATATCCCCGTCGCTCCCCCCAGCGGCGGGGAATCCATGAGGATTTCCCCACGTAAAAAAAAAAAAAAAAAAAAAAAAAAAAAAAAAAGGTTAGGTTAGGTTCCCCCACATGGTACAGCCTTGTCGTGGCGTGGGGGCTCAGTAGCCTCGGGCAATCCAGCCCGGGGTGAAGCTAATGTACCGAGTAGGCGTCGTTGTGTAGTTAGAACCTGGCGTTTGTGTCGTATCGGTCGGCCAGGTTCTGTCCTGCGTTCGGCGTTCGGTCCCAGCGACTGTCCACATTGGGCGGCTGGTGATGGAGGGGCGGCAGTGTCTTCATGATACTGCCGGCCAACCCGTAAGCTCACTTCGGTGGGAACGGGGGCTCAGGCCACTGAGGTTTGGGCTGCGAGGAAGAAAACCTCTATAAAAAATTACCCTAATCCCAAGGTCAGCGTGCCGAGGGGATGAGTGTCTGGAGGGGGTCCAGTGCCTAGCGCAGGGGTAGGGGGGGTTAAGCTCGATGGTAGGCCGAGGGTAAAGCCTACCAAAACCTAACATGGATAAAAAGGCAATTTTAAATAGAATTACCCAGGTGGGTCCCCGAAAGGGGGAATCCCACCCTTCCGCATCTGCGGGAGGCGCCCCCACGTATTCTGGGGGGGGCAAAAACTGCCTCGCAGGTCCTACTAAGGGCCTGCGCCAAAACGACTACTGCTATGAAATAACGGACATTGATCAAGCTCATGGATTGGAACAACCGCGCATTGAAAACTTCAATGCTCAGAAAGACGACCGAGGCAAACGCCTATCAGACTCGGAAAGCGAAGACACTGAAAGACCGTGTTCTCGCATGTCCCTGGATAGTGCCAATAGCTTATTGGAAGGTCAAAGGAAACGACGAGCTGGCAGCGGTCTGAGTACTTCTGACTCGGACACTAGCGCTGATGTTACCGTGACTGGCAGAGCCAACACACCAAAAAGAGGCCGTGGTAGACCACCTTCCACGGGAGAGTACATCGGTGTTGGAAGAGCAAGAGCGGAGGCTGCTGCAGCTCGCCAAAAATTCTTGCGGGACGAGCAGAGAATTTCGGAGCAAGAAGATCTATCCCAAAAAATCGATAGATATTTCGCTAAAAAGGAAAGGAGGGAAAATGCCCTCGCTCTTAAAAGGGATTCATCAATTCCTGATGAGAAAAAGACGGCTACTTTGCTGGCTCAGGAAGTCGAAGAGGGAGTGGCTCTTATCATAAACGTCGCCAAAAAGTCTGGCAACCTTAAGGGAGATTATGTAAGGGCCCTGAAGAAAACTGCCGAGGACATAAGACAGCACTCTCAACTCTTAAAGGAATGCTCCTCGTCCAGTGAAGTAATAAAACTTCAGGAAGAGCTGGCGCGCCAGAAGGAGGAAAACCAAAGACTCAAAACAGATAAAGAGTCTTTGGCTGCGGAATTACATAGCCTCCGTAAGGATTTGGCGGATATTCGAGCGGAAATTACGAATAATCGCTCAACTTCCAGCCCGGTAGCTATAACTGAAGATTTGGCGCGTTCAATCATGGTCCAGGTGGGGACCATGATGAATGCTCGACTCGAAGCTCTGGAAGGTCGACTGTTACCAGAAAAGCGGTTAAGGCCACCTCTAGCGGGGGATAAAACAAGGGGCCAACCACAAAGCATGCCGGTATTGCAGAACAAGGCTGCGTCTATAGCTAGACCCTCGCAAGAGAAACCGGCGAACAAAGGAAAAGGAAAGGGGAAAAAGAGTGTTATTCAACCCAGACCTATCCTTTCGAACAGCGAGCAATCAACTGTCGTAGAGCCAACTCCTGGCCCGTCAGCACCTCCACCGGGTGAGACATGGGCGACAGTCGTCAAAAAGGGGAAAAAGAAGAAGGCTAAGAAAGTGGATAACCCTGCTCAAGCCCAAAAACAAAAGACGCCGCAAGCTGCAGGAAAGAAACTTAAGCCACCAAAATCTGCAGCCGTTGTTATAAGTATCAGCGAGGAGGCTTTGAAAGAGGGACTGACCTACCCAGCGGTTATAGGTGACGCAAAGTCAAAAATAAACCTGTCTGGCTTAGACATCGGGCCCATCCGAATGAGATCCGCCCTTACCGGTGCGAGAATGATTGAGATCTCAGGGGAGCAAGCATCGGTCAAAGCCAATACTTTGGCCGATAAGCTACGGGAAGTTTTACCATCTGGTCTCGTCAAGATATCGAGACCTATAAAAACAGAAGTCATTAGACTCATTGGACTCGATGACTCTGCACAAGTAGAAGAGGTTGCCCAAGCAGTCGCCAGTGCTGGTGACTGTGTGCCTGGGGACTTGAAAGTAGGAAATATCATTGAAGGGCGTCGAGGTCTTTCTACTGTAGTTGTAACTTGTCCAGTTACCACAGCAAAAAAGCTCCTTCAGAAAGGGTCACTACAAGTTGGCTGGAGTTGGCCTAAAGTACAGCACCTTCCCCAGAGAGAACTAAGGTGCTATAAATGTCTTGGTGCTGGGCATGTGCGTGCTCAATGCAAAGCAGAAGTTGACCGTAGCGACCTATGTTATCGCTGCGGTTCACCGGGCCACAAAAAAGAAAACTGCGATAGCAATCCTTGTTGCCCGATTTGTAAAGCGGAGAATAAGCCATCAGATCACATGATTGGTGCTAAATCTTGTTCTGCAACGAAGAAGCGAGGAAATGGTTCTAAACCTAATCCCAAAAAGAGGATAATGCCCACGAAGGTGGGCCGCTCGATGCCATATGTTGGCACGCAAAGAGCTCAGGAGGAACCAATGGTCATCAGTTAATAATGGCCATAAGGTTCCTTCAAGTAAACCTCAACCACTGCGCCACTGGTCAAGATCTGTTTTTCCAGAGCATGGCGGAGTGGTTGATACAAGTGGGAGTAGTCTCGGAGCCATACTTTGTCCCTACAGGGGTAAACTGGGTGTCGGACCTAAATGGAGTGGCGGCGATAACCGTCAGCCGATCATCAGGACTGCTGCTGGAAGAGATAGTTAGAGGCAGGGGTTTCGTCTCAGCACGAGTCGGGGAAATAGTCATATTTTCCTTATACTTTTCCCCGAATGATACCCTTGCCAACTTCGAAGTTTTCATGCAAGATGTAGAAGCAGCAGTCCTGCAACGCTATCCTCGCCAGGTTCTGGTCGCCGGAGATTTCAATGCCAAGTCTGTGGCTTGGGGATCTCCGGCCACTGATCGCTTTGGCGAGGTCGTGTTAGAGTGGGCGACGGCCGCAGGTGTGGCCGTTGCAAATAGGGGTTCGACACCCACATGCGTTCGGCACAACGGGAGTTCGATTGTTGACCTGACTTTCGCAACTCCCGGTCTCTGGGCCCTGATCAAGGGCTGGAGGGCCATCACGGACGTGGAGTCGTACTCGGACCATCGGTATATCCGGTTCGAGATCTCCACGTCCCAACAAGCCACCTCATCGGGCGGCTCCTCGGCAAATGGGGGCCCAAGATGGGCTCTCAGCAGGCTGGATAAGGATCTAATGGCCGAAGCCGCCATTGTCCAGTCCTGGTCTGCGCCGCCTGACTTTGCCAATGACATCATGGCTGAGGTGGCCTGGTTTAGTGGGGCCCTCACAGAGATTTGTGACGCATCTATGCCCCGGGTGGGACCAATGGCTCCGAGAAAACAAGTTCATTGGTGGTCCGTAGAGGTTGCTCAGCTCCGCCGAGCTAGCTTGGCGGCGGGCCGTCGCTGCCAACGTTATAGGAGGAGAAGACGCCGGGACGAGGCTGAGGAACAAACCATTGTTGAAGCGTACCGTGAGGCGAAAAAAGCCCTGAAGATCGCCATTCTCAGGGCCAAACTCGCCTCCAAGGTGGAATCGCTGGAGACTCTGAACAACGACCCATGGGGCAGGCCGTATAAAATAGTGAGGCAGCAGCTTCGCCCTTGGGCGCCCCCTCTGACAACGAGTCTCCAGCCGCATGTAGTGGAAAACGTGGTCTCTGCCTTGTTTCCGGCGAGGGCAGCTCACATGCCGCCAGTGATGGCTGCAGAGCGGCAGCCCGAGGAAGAAGAACTGCTGGTCCCAGAAGTAACTGAACCGGAGTTGGCGGTGGCAATAAAACGACTCAAGTCGAAGAAGACAGCCCCGGGACTAGACGGCATCCCGGGGCGGGCCTGGGTGGTCGCACTGGAACCCTTCCTGGAGGAGAAGTTTCGGGGCCTGCTTTCCCTGTGCCTGGCACAAGGGGTATTCCCAGAGCCTTGGAAGGTGGGTAAACTCGTCCTTCTTCGAAAGGAAGGGCGCCCCGCTGACTCCGTCGAGCCATCGTCGTTTCGGCCCATCGTGCTGCTCGACGAGGCGGGCAAACTGTTAGAGAGGGTGATTTCTGCCCGAATCGTCGAGCACCTTGATGGTGTGGGTCCTAACATATCGGACCAGCAGTTCGGATTTCGTCGTTGCCGTTCAACGGTGCACGCTGTGTTGCGCGTTCGCGCAATAGCGGATGAGGCGGTCGCACAGGGCGAAGTGGTTTTGGCGGTGTCACTTGACATCGCCAACGCCTTTAACACTATGCCCTGGCCCTGTATTAAAGAGGCACTCAAATATCATGAAGTGCCTCCATACATATTGAGGGTCCTCGAGTCGTACCTCTCGGACCGTTCTATCACTTACCCGGTTCGGGAGGGGTGGGAAAGCCGCGCTATGTCATGCGGTGTGCCACAGGGGTCAGTCTTAGGACCGCTCCTGTGGAACATCGGCTACGATTGGGTCCTGCGCGGCGCCAACCTCTGGGGTGTCCAACTCACCTGCTATGCAGACGACACCCTAGTGACGGCTCGAGGGAAAACATACAGGGAGGCCGCCATCCGCGCAACAGCGGGAGTGGCGCACGTTGTGCGCCGTATAAGGCTTCTGGGCCTTGAAGTGGCCCTGAATAAGTCCGAGGCCATGTGGTTTCATGGGCCTCGGAATCGTCCGCCAGTGGGAGAATCCGCCATCGTCGTGGGTGGCGTGAGGATTGCCGTCGAGTCGACTTTGAAATACCTGGGATTAGTGCTCGACGGCCGTTGGACGTTCCGCGCTCACTTCGAGCGTTTGGGGCCCCGGTTAATGGTTGCGGCTGCTGCTCTTAGCAGACTCATGCCGAACCTTGGGGGCCCCAGGAACGCAAGCAGGCAGCTCTATATGGGGGTCGTACGATCAATGGCAATGTACGGCTCCCCAGTTTGGGCGGACGCCCTGAACGGGGCTAATGCGGCGCTTCTTCATGCGCCGCAGCGCCTCATGTCCATCAGGGCGTCAAGGGGATACCGTACGGTATCCCGAGAGGCTGCCTGCCTAATGGCGGGTTCCATGCCATGGGATTTGGACGCGAAAGTCCTCGCGTCCACTTTTCATTGGCGTGAAGATCGGCGGACGCAGGGCCACTGGCCCACGCAACGGGAGACTGCGGCCTACAAGCAGGAGGTCGAGGCTGCTGCCCTCGAGGCATGGGCGCTCAGGCTGGGACAGCCGAGCGCGGGGCACAAGACGGTGGAGGCCATTCTCCCCGTCCTCACGCAGTGGTTGCAGCGAGAGCATGGATCTCTGAGCTTTCGGCTGACACAGGTCCTTTCCGGGCATGGTTGCTTCGGTAAGTACCTGTGGCGGCTGGGCAAAGAGCAGGCTGCTCGTTGCCACCACTGTCTGAATTGCCCCGAAGACACGGCGCAACATACTCTCGAAGAGTGCCCAGCTTGGGCTGGGGAGAGGGCAGCACTCCGGGCAAGCATTGGCCCGGATCTAACCCTGACGGCCGTAGTTGCGGCCATGGTGGGAAGCCCCGAAGCGTGGGCGGCGGTGGCCTCCTTTTGCGAACACGTCATGCTTGCAAAGGAGGCCGCCGAACGAGAGAGGGAGTTGGCGGACCCCACTGGAAGGGGCCGTCGTCGCCGCGGTGCCAGGAACCACTGACGCACCGCGGCCTCGGTTAGGGTCTTCTAAGACCACGGAGCCCCCATATGGCGTGCGTCGCCGAAAGCGGGGCTCCACGGGCAGGAGGCGCGCAGAGTGGGGTTATCTGCGCGCTACCAAACCCTGCCCGAGAAGGACGGACGCTTAAGTGGTTCTGAGCGTCCGTTACTAGAATAGGTGGAAACAGGGGGGTTCTGTCCCCCCCTTAGAAGGAACGCCTAGCGGCGTTAGGTGTGTGGAGTCCGCGGCGATGAATTGCCTAAGGCCAGACGACTCGTAGGCTCCACAAATTTGCACCTGGAAGGACCACCGTGGGGTTTTAGTCAGTAGAAGTCTGTCCCCCATGCGGCGGGGAATCCATGAGGATTTCCCCACGTAAAAAAAAAAAAAAAAAAAAAGGTTAGGTTAGGTTAGGTTAGGTTAGGTTCCCCCACATGGTGCAGCCTTGTCGTGGCGTGGGGGCTCAGTAGCCTCGGGCAATCCAGTCCGGGGTGAAGCCAATGGTACCGAGGTGGGTCCGCTTCTCTCCTCTGCTTCCAGAGGTAGCAGTAAGCGGACGAGAAGCCATGCACTTCATGTGCTTGGCTTATCGAGTCGTCTTTCCCGCATCGGGTTTACTTTGTGGAGTTTAGCCCCGGCGTCTGTCTCACATTGAGCGGCCTGGTGGTTAGGGGGCGGCAGTTTCTTTACGTCACTGTCGGCCAACCCGTAAACTTACTTGTAAGAACGGGGGCTCAGGCCACTGAGGTCTGAGCCGCGAGGAAGAAAACCTCTATAAAAAATCACCCCAATCTTAAGGTCAGCGTGCCGACAAGATGAATGGCTGGAGGGTCTCCAGTCCCTAGCGCGTAGGATAGTAAAACTCGATAGTAGGCCGAGTATAAAAATGCCTACTTATTAAAAAATGATGAGTGAAAATATACAGTTTTTACCCCAGGAGGGTACCACCGGCCCCGTCGGTGGAGAATCCCTCCCTGTATCTTCGGATACAGGCAGCCCCTCGTATTCTGGGGGGGGCAACACCCATCTCTTGGGAGGTCGTATTGACCTCCAAAACGACAACTCTGGCATGATTATGGACTCTGACACCGAAGGGGACGTAAGTGATTCGTCTCTCGTTGCGGCGGGAAGTTCCAATAATTTATTGGAACTGCAGAGGAAACGACCTGCTACAAGCGGGTTGAGTACCTCCGATTCGGATGGAAGCGTTCGGACTGCTGCTTCTACCAGCAAGGCGCCATCCAAAAGAGGCCGCGGAAGACCACCCTCGACGGGTCAATATGTTGGGGTTGGTAAGGCAAGGGCTGAAGCTGCAGCTATGAGGAAGCAATTCTTAAGAGAAGAGCTTAAAAGCAGCGAGCAGGAAGTCCTGTCAAAGAAAGTGGACAGGTATGTATCTAAGAGAGTAACTCTTAGGTCATCGCCTACTCCCAGGGAGGTTAAATCTGCGGCGGATCTTGCCCAAGCTGTGAAGGAAGGTGCAAATATTGTTCTTGAGGTTGCCAGGAAATCAGGCAACCTTAAAGGCACATTTGTAAGGGCATTAAAAAACGCAGCGGAGGATATCACCGAGTATACCGAGCGGCTTCGAGAATGCTCATCCTCGTCGGAAGTGGTTTCTTTACGGGAGGAGATAACCCGCTTGAGAGAACAAAATACTAAGGCGCTTGAGGAAAAAGCGAACCTGGCAAACCAGCTTGACTGCCTGCGCCGGGAGCTCGTTGAACTCAAGGCTGAAGTGATGAGTGCTCGTTCTTCTCCTGGTGTAGTCACCCCTAACAGTGACGATCTGGCGCGCTCCATCATGATCCAGGTGGGATCGATGATAAACGCTAGGTTTGAGGGCCTTGAGGAACGACTTCTGCCAGCTCAACGAGTTCGTCCACCCCTTGCCGCAGATGCTGCAAAGAAAGTTCCGGCAAAACCTTCTGACGCAAGTGAGGAACCAGCACAGGCTAGTGGAAAGGCGAAAGGGAAAGGAAAGGGGAAAAAGTCGGCCAACAAACCGGCGCAATCCAAAGCTCCATCCCCGTCCAAGCCGGAAACTGCCAGCACCAGAGTGCCTTCCTCATCAAGGCTTCCACAGGACCTGCCCTTGCCAGGCCCGTCTGTTCGGGAACCAGACACGTGGGCTACTGTGGTAAGGCGCAAGAAGAAGCCTTCACCGACAACACCAGCTGCAGCTAAAATCACGGATAAGAAGAAAGCTTCTTCACTGATTAGGGTCCCTCGATCTGCAGCGGTTAGTGTCACCCTTAAAGAGGGGGCCGAAGCTGAAGGCTCTTCATACCCTTCAGTCATGAGGCAAGCTAGACAGGCTATTGACCTAGCTGGAATCGGCATCAACAAGATTCGGACACGCAAGACGATTACTGGAGCGAGATTAATTGAGGTGTCCGGTGCTGACGCAAAAATCAAAGCAGACGTGCTGGCCTCCAAACTTAAAGAAGTCTTGCCTCCTGAAGCGAAGGTGGCTAGACCGATGAAGATGAGGGATATGCGTCTGGTCGGCCTGGACGACTCGATATCACCTGAAGAGGTGTCAGAGGCCGTTGCCAATGCAGGTGAATGTCCTGCTGCCGACGTTAAAATCGGAGAGATAAGGGAAGGCCCGAGAGGAAAGGGATCAGTTTGGGTTCGCTGCCCCGTTGAAACGCTCAAAAAGGTGAGCAAGATCGGGGCAATTCAGATTGACTGGAGTTTGGCCCGCGTACAAATTTTGCCTCGCCAGGACTTAAGGTGCTATAAGTGCCTAGAAACCGGGCATGTTCGTAGCACCTGCCTCTCAAGCACAGACCGCAGTGGGCTTTGTTTCCGCTGTGGAGAAGAGGGCCACCAAGCTAGGAACTGTGATAAAAAGCCCTACTGCCCCATCTGCGCTGCTGACAATAAGCCAGCAGAGCACCGGATTGGGGCAAAGTCGTGCACAAAGAAGGCCAATAAAAAGTCCAGTCCTGGGGCTGTATCAAAACAGCAGCCAACAAAATCTTCTCGCTCGCTGACTATCAACAGTGAGCCTATGGAAGAAGGGGGGGAGCCCGTGGTCATTGATCAATAATGGCCACGCGGTTCCTCCAGGCGAACCTGAACCACTGTGCCTGCGCCCAGAACCTGTTTTTACAGAGCATGGCACAGTGGTCAATTAAAATTGGAATGGTTTCGGAGCCATACTTTGTCCCTGCGGGGGCAAACTGGGTGTCGGACCTAGACGGTGTAGCGGCTATCACTATCTCGGGGGCTGCTGGTTTGCAGTTTCAGGACGTGACTCGGGGTCACAGCTTTGTTTCGGCATTGGTGGGAGAGGAGGTTCTGGTCTCCGTTTATTTCTCCCCCAACCGACCGCGCGCTGACCTCGAGGTCTTGCTTGGGGAATTGGAAGCAGTAGTCCTGCGAAGCCGCCCTCGCCGAGTGTTGATTGCCGGGGATTTTAATGCCAAGTCTTTAGCTTGGGGCTCCCCGGTCGATGATCCATTCGGCGACACCGTCGTTGAGTGGCTGACAGCTACAGGAATGGTTGTCGCCAACAGGGGTTCGGTACCCACCTGTGTGCGTCGCAACGGGAGTTCTCTTGTCGACCTGACACTAGCGACTCCCGACCTCTGCGCCCTTATCCAGGGCTGGAGAGTCATCACGGACGTGGAGGTGTTCTCGGATCACCGTTACATTCGCTTCGACATCTCCGCGTCTCGCCAGGCCACCACGTCAAGTGGCCCGTCGGCCAACGAGGGACCAAGATGGGCCCTCAGCAGGCTGGACAAGGAGCTCATGACGGAAGCTGCCATTGTCCAGTCTTGGGTGGCCAGCCCAGATAGGGCCGCCAACCTGAACGACGAGGTGACCTGGTTTCGTGAGGCTCTCACAGAGATCTGCGACGCATCGATGCCCCGCGCGGGCCCGATGGCTCCGAGACGACGGGTGTACTGGTGGAATGACCACATTGCGCAGCTTCGCACGGCATGCGTTGCGGCAAGGCGCCAGTACGCCCGTCACAGAAGAAGAAGACGCCGGGACGAGGCCGAGGAAGGCCGTCTCTACGACGCCTATAAGGAGGCAAAGCAGGCCCTTAAACTGGAAATCTTTAGGGCCCAAATCGCCTCCAGGAAGGAACTGTTGGAGACTCTCAACGATGACCCATGGGGGCGGCCGTACAGGATGGCGCGGCAAAAACTGCGTCCCTGGGCACCCCCATTGACCAGTAGTCTCCAGCCGGACGTCGTGGAGAACGTTGTCTCGGTCTTGTTCCCATCAAGGCCGGAACACCCGGCCCCGGAGATGGGCGGGTCTATAGCAGCTGCGGAGGTTGAAGAGGTGGTGCCGGAGGTCACTGAGCCAGAGTTGGCGGTGGCCGTCAAGCGCCTCCAGGCAAAGAAGACGGCCCCGGGCTTAGATGGAATCCCGGGGCAGGCCTGGGTTGTGGCGCTGAAGCCCTTCCTTGCTGATAGGTTGTGTAACCTGTTCTCCATGTGCCTGGAAAGAGGAGTGTTTCCTGAGCCTTGGAGAACAGGTAAATTGGTGTTGTTGCGCAAGGAGGGGCGCCCCGCCGACTCACTTGAGCCCTCGGCGTTCCGGCCCATCGTACTGCTCGACGAGGTGGGAAAACTTCTGGAGAGAGTCATCTCTTCCCGCGTCGTCGAGCATCTGGAGGAGTCTGGTCCGAATATATCGGACCAGCAATTCGGCTTCCGCAGCTGCCGCTCAACAATTGATGCGGTGCAACGCGTCCGAGGTATAGCGGACGAGGCGGTCTCTCGGGGCGAGGTGGTGCTGGCGTGTTCCTTGGACATTAGGAACGCCTTCAACACCTTGCCCTTCTCGTGTATCAGGGAGGCACTTGTATA
This sequence comes from Bedellia somnulentella, assembly GCA_963576735.1. Classification (NCBI taxonomy): domain Eukaryota; kingdom Metazoa; phylum Arthropoda; class Insecta; order Lepidoptera; family Bedelliidae; genus Bedellia; species Bedellia somnulentella. The sequence goes on along the minus strand of OY755188.1, from coordinate 49,878 downwards.
CCACGGAGTGCCTCCCTATTTGAGGGATATTCTCGGGTCGTACCTCTCGAACCGGCAAATTACGTATCCGGGTCGGGAGGGTTGGTGCCGCCGTAGTATGTCTTGCGGTGTTCCGCAGGGGTCGGTCCTCGGACCGCTTCTGTGGAACATTGGCTACGATTGGGTGTTGCGCGGCGCCTTCATCCCGGGTGTTCAAGTGGTATGCTACGCTGATGACACCCTGGTAACGACCCGAGGGAAGACGTTCAGAGAGGCCGCCATCCGGGCTACGGCTGGCGTGGCCCAGGTGGTGCACCGCATTAAGTTGTTGGGCCTTGAAGTGGCCCTGAACAAATCCCAGGCCCTGTGGTTTCACGGGGCCCGGAATCGCCCGCCGGTAGACTCCGCCATTGTTGTGGGTGGGGTAAGGATTGCCGTCGAGACAACTCTGCAGTACCTCGGATTGATTCTCGACGGCCGTTGGACCTTCCGCGCCCACTTCGAGCGCCTGGGGCCGAGATTGATAGTGGCAGCAGCGGCGCTTTGTAAGCTGCTGCCAAACCTGGGGGGCCCCAGGTCAGGTTGCAGGCAGCTATATGCGGGGGTCGTGCGGTCGATGGCCATGTACGGCTCCCCGATATGGGCTGACACCCTGAATGGGCCGAACGCGGCGCTGCTTCATGCGCCGCAAAGGCTCATTGCGACCAGGGTGTCGAGAGGCTACCGCACAATCTCTCGCGAGGCTGCCTGCTTATTGGCGGGGTCAATGCCGTGGGACCTAGACGCGAGAGTCCTCGCGTCGACGTTCCACTGGCGGAAGGAACGGCGGGCTCAGGGCCACTGGCCCACGCAGACGGAGACGGCTGCCTACCGCTTGGAGGTAGAGGCAGTCGCCCTCGAGGCTTGGGCGCTTAGGCTGGGTGAGCCGAGCGCCGGGCACAGGACGGTGGAGGCGATTCTCCCCGTCTTCGAGCGGTGGTTGCAGCGGGAACACGGAGCTCTCAGCTTTCGGCTTACACAGGTGCTGACAGGGCATGGCTGCTTTGGAAGGTACCTGTGGAGGCTGGGCAGGGAGCAGTGTGCCCGATGTCACCACTGCTTGGCGTGCCCAGAGGACACGGCCGAGCACACACTTGAAGTGTGCCCGGCCTGGTCTCGAGAGAGGGCGATTCTCCAAGCGGAGATCGGCCCGGATTTGTCGTTACGGGCCGTGGTGGCGGCCATGGTCGAAAGACCGTCTGCGTGGACAGCAATGGCTTCCTTCTGCGAGATAGTCATGCTCGCGAAGGAGGCAGCGGAAAGAGAAAGAGAGTTGGCGGACCCGAACCGCAGAAGGGTCCGCCGCCGCGGCGCGCGTCATTAGCGCTGCGGTCCCGATGAGCCCTGCTAGTGTGGTGATGATGATAAGCCACCTAGCGGGGCACTGAGGCAGGGGGTGCCCAGAGGAAGGGCTCTTGGGCACCCATCCAATCCTGCCTCGAGGAGGCCGGAAGCTCAGGGTGGCCTTGAGCTTCCGTTGAAAAGATGGCGTGAAAGGGGGCACATAAGGTCAGCCCCCTCGAGATGTTCGCCGAAAGGCGTGGTGCGTGGGGCACGCGGACGTCATGCCTCTGGCGATTCCCGTATGCCCCGCAAGGAAGCACGTGAGATGGCCACCGTGGGGTTTTAGCCGGTAGGAGTCCGGCATATCCCCGCCGCACCCTTCACGTGGCGGGGAATCCATGAGGATTTCCCCACGACAAAAAAAAAAAAAAAAAAAAAAGGTTAGGTTAGGTTAGGTTAGGTTAGGTTAGGTTAGGTTAGGTTAGGTTAGGTTAGGTTAGGTTCCCCCACACCCCCCACACGGTGCAGCCTTGTCGTGGCGTGGGGGCTCAGTAGCCCCGGACTAGCCACCCGGGGTGAAGCTAATGCACCGAGGTGGCGTCGCTCCCAGTATCCCTCTCATCAGGAGAGGGGACAGGGGAAGCGACGCAAATCGTAACCCTAGCAACAGTTGTAGCCGCTGTTGCTGGGACCGAGGGCCTTGCCGTCACTGGCAGGTCGCGAGGAGTCAACCTCTATAAAAAATCGGAGGAGAAAACCTCGTTAAAAATCATGGGGTGGGTTGCTCCCGTTTTCCTTTCGAGGTGTAGAGAGGGAACGGGAGCAAGAGGGAACTCGTAACCCTGGCAGTATTGCACTACCAGGGCCGAGGGTCTTGCCGAGGTGTAGGCTTGACTGCGAGGAGTAAACCTCTATAAAAAATCGGAAGAGGAGTAAACCTTCCGCAAAAATCCGAGGACAAAACCTCGTTAAAAAATCCGTGAGGTGGTGGGCTGCGACCGGCGGGTTGCAGTCTGCTACTCCGCAAGGAGACCTCGAGGGGGCGGGCGTTTGGAACTTGTGGCCCAAACGTCTGCGGTGCTGAGGAAGCACAGAGGGGAGTGGGGGACTTCATGTCCCCCGAGATGGACGCCGAGAGGCGTGGTGCGCGGGATTGGAGGTAGACTGCCACGGGCGTTCCCACCAATCCCGCATCAAAGCACCGAAGATGGCCACCGTGGGGTTTTAGTCGGTAAGAGTCCGACATACCTTCGTCACCCCGCCGGGTGACGTCGGATCCATGAGGATTTCCCCACGACAAAAAAAAAAAAAAAAAAAGGTTCCCCCACACGGTGCAGCCTTGTCGTGGCGTGGGGGCTCAGTAGCCTCGGGCAATCCAGTCCGGGGTGAAGCCAATGGCATCGAGTTGGGTCCGCTTCTCTCCTCTGCTTCCAGAGGTAGCAGTAAGTGGACGAGAAGTCATTGCACTTCATGTGCTTGGCTTGTCGAGTAGTCTTTCCCGCATCGGGTTAACTTAGTGGAGTGAAGCCCCGGCGTCTGTCTCACATTGAGCGGCCTGGTGGTTAGGGGGCGGCAGTTTCTTTACGTCACTGTCGGCCAACCCGTAAACTTACTTGTAAGAACGGGGGCTCAGGCCACTGAGGTCTGAGCCGCGAGGAAGAAAACCTCTATAAAAAATCACCCTAATCTTAAGGTCAGCGTGCCGACAAGATGAATGGCTGGAGGGTCTCCAGTCCCTAGCGCGTAGGATAGTAAAACTCGATAGTAGGCCGAGTATAAAAATGCCTACTAATTAAAAATGATGAGTGAAAATATACAGTTTTTACCCCAGGAGGGTACCACCGGCCCCGTCGGTGGAGAATCCCTCCCTGTATCTTCGGATACAGGCAGCCCCTCGTATTCTGGGGGGGGCAACACCCATCTCTTGGGAGGTCGTATTGACCTCCAAAACGACAACTTTGGCATGATTATGGACTCTGACACTGAAGGGGACGTAAGTGATTCGTCTCTCGTTGCGGCGGGAAGTTCCAATAATTTATTGGAACTGCAGAGGAAACGACCTGCTACAAGCGGGTTGAGTACCTCCGATTCGGATGGAAGCGTTCGGACTGCTGCTTCTACCAGCAAGGCGCCATCCAAAAGAGGCCGCGGAAGACCACCCTCGACGGGTCAATATGTTGGGGTTGGTAAGGCAAGGGCTGAAGCTGCAGCTATGAGGAAGCAATTCTTAAGAGAAGAGCTTAAAAGCAGCGAGCAGGAAGTCCTGTCAAAGAAAGTGGACAGGTATGTATCTAAGAGGGTAACTCTTAGGTCATCGCCTACTCCCAGGGAGGTTAAATCTGCGGCGGATCTTGCCCAAGCTGTGAAGGAAGGTGCAAATATTGTTCTTGAGGTTGCCAGGAAATCAGGCAACCTTAAAGGCACATTTGTGAGGGCATTAAAAAACACAGCGGAGGATATCACCGAGTATACTGAGCGGCTTCGAGAATGCTCATCCTCGTCGGAAGTGGTTTCTTTACGGGAGGAGATAACCCGCTTGAGAGACCAAAACATAAAGGCGCTTGAGGAAAAAGCAGACTTAGCGAACCAGCTTGACTGTCTGCGCCGGGAGCTCACTGAACTCAAGGCTGAGGTGATGAGTGCTCGTTCTACTCCTAGTGTAGTAGCCCCCAACAGTGACGATCTGGCGCGCTCTATCATGATACAGGTTGGATCTATGATCAACGCTAGGTTTGAGGGCCTTGAGGAACGCCTTCTACCAGCTCAACGTGTTCGTCCACCCCTTGCCGCAGATACTGCAAAGAAGGTTCCGGCAAAAGCTTCTGACGCAGGTGTGGAACCAGCACAGGCTAGTGGAAAGGCGAAAGGGAAAGGAAAAGGGAAAAAATCCGCCAACAAACCGGCGCAATCCAAAGCTCCAGCCCCGTCCAAGCCGGAAACTGCCAGCACCAGAGCGCCTTCTTCAACAAGGCTTCCACAGGACCTGCCCTTGCCAAGCCCGTCTGTTCGGGAACCAGACACGTGGGCTACTGTGGTAAGGCGCAAGAAGAAGCCTTCACCGACAACACCAACTGCTGCTAAAACCGCGGGTAAGAAGAAGGCTTCTTCACTGATTAGGGTACCTCGTTCTGCAGCTGTTAGTGTCACCCTTAAAGAGGGGGCCGAAGCTGAAGGATCTTTATACCCTTCAATCATGAGGCAAGCTAGACAGGCTATTGACCTAGCGGGAATTGGCATTAATAAGATTCGGACACGTAAAACGATTACTGGAGCGAGATTAATCGAGGTGTCCGGTGCTGATGCAAAAGTCAAAGCGGACGTTCTGGCCTCCAAACTCCAAGAAGTCTTGCCCCCTGAAGCGAAGGTGGCCAGACCGATGAAGACGGGGGACATGCGTTTGCTCGGCCTGGACGACTCAATATCTCCTGAAGAGGTGTCAGAGGCAGTTGCCAATGTAGGTAAATGCCCTGCTGCCGACGTTAAAATCGGTGAGATAAGAGAAGGCCCGAGAGGAAAGGGATCAGTCTGGGTTCGCTGCCCCGTTGAAACGCTCAAAATTATGAGCAAGATCGGGGCAATCCAGATTGGCTGGAGTTTGGCCCGCGTCCAAATTTTGCCTCGCCGGGACTTAAGATGTTATAAGTGCCTAGAGATCGGGCACGTACGTAGCACCTGTCTCTCAAGCACAGACCGCAGTGGACTTTGTTTCCGCTGCGGAGAAGAGGGCCACCAAGCCAGAAACTGTGTCAAAAAACCCTACTGCCCCATCTGCGCTGTTGACAACAAATCATCAGAGCACCGGATTGGGGCAAAATCGTGCACAAAGAAGGCAAATAAAAAGTCAAGTCCTGGGGCTGTATCAAAGCAGCAGCCAACAAAGTCTTCTCACTCGCTGACTAACAACAGCGAGCCTATGGAAGACGAGGGGGAGCCCGTGGTCATTGATTAATAATGTCCACGCGGTTCCTCCAGGCGAATCTGAACCACTGTGCCTGTGCCCAGAACCTGTTTCTGCAGAGCATGGCACAGTGGTCAATTAAAATTGGAATGGTCTCGGAGCCATACTTTGTCCCTGCGGGGTCAAACTGGGTGTCGGACCTAGACGGTGTAGCGGCTATCGCGATCTCGGGAGCTGCTGGCTTGCAGTTTCGGGATGTGACCCGGGGTCACAGCTTTGTCGCGGCGTTGGTGGGTGAGGAGGTTCTGGTCTCCGTTTATTTCTCCCCCAACCGACCGCGCGCTGACCTCGAGGTCTTGCTTGGGGAATTGGAAGCGGTAGTCCAGCGAAGCCGCCCTCGCCGAGTGTTGATTGCCGGGGATTTTAATGCCAAGTCTTTAGCTTGGGGCTCCCCGGTCGATGATCCATTCGGCGACACCGTCGTTGAGTGGTTGACAGCTACAGGACTGGTTGTCGCCAATAGAGGTTCGGTACCCACCTGTGTGCGTCGCAACGGGAGTTCTCTTGTCGACCTGACACTAGCGACTCCCGACCTCTGCGCCCTCATCCAGGGCTGGAGAGTCATCACGGACGTGGAGGTGTTCTCAGATCACCGTTACATTCGCTTCGACATCTCCGCGTCTCGCCAGGCCAGCACGTCAAGTGGCCCGTCGGCCAACGAGGGACCAAGATGGGCCCTCAGCAAGCTGGACAAGGGGCTTATGACGGAAGCTGCCATTGTCCAGTCTTGGGTGGCCAGCCCAGATAGGGCCGCCAACCTGAACGACGAGGTGACCTGGTTTCGTGAGGCTCTCACAGAGATCTGCGACGCATCGATGCCCCGCGCGGGCCCGATGGCTCCGAGACGACGGGTGTACTGGTGGAATGACCACATTGCGCAGCTTCGCACGGCATGCGTGGCGGCAAGGCGCCAGTACGCCCGTCACAGAAGAAGAAGACGCCGGGACGAGGCCGAGGAAGGCCGTCTCTACGACGCCTATAAGGAGGCAAAGCAGGCCCTTAAACTGGAAATCTTTAGGGCCCAAATCGCCTCCAGGAAGGAACTGTTGGAGACTCTCAACGATGACCCATGGGGGCGGCCGTACAGGATGGCGCGGCAAAAGCTGCGTCCCTGGGCACCCCCATTGACCAGTAGTCTCCAGCCGGACGTCGTGGAGAACGTTGTCTCGGTCTTGTTCCCATCAAGGCCGGAACACCCGGCCCCGGAGATGGGCGGGTCTATAGTAGCTGCGGAGGTTGAAGAGGTGGTGCCGGAGGTCACTGAGCCAGAGTTGGCGGTGGCCGTCAAGCGCCTCCAGGCAAAGAAGACGGCCCCGGGCTTAGATGGAATCCCGGGGCAGGCCTGGGTTGTGGCGCTGAAGCCCTTCCTTGCTGATAGGTTGTGTAACCTGTTCTCCATGTGCCTGGAAAGAGGAGTGTTTCCTGAGCCTTGGAGAACGGGTAAATTGGTGTTGTTGCGCAAGGAGGGGCGCCCCGCCGACTCACTTGAGCCCTCGGCGTTCCGGCCCATCGTACTGCTCGACGAGGTGGGAAAACTTCTGGAGAGAGTCATCTCTTCCCGCGTCGTCGAGCATCTGGAGGAGTCTGGTCCGAATATATCGGACCAGCAATTCGGCTTCCGCAGCTGCCGCTCAACAATTGATGCGGTGCAACGCGTTCGAGGTATAGCGGACGAGGCGGTCTCTCGGGGCGAGGTGGTGCTGGCGTGTTCCTTAGACATTAGGAACGCCTTCAACACCTTGCCCTTCTCGTGTATCAGGGAGGCACTTGTATACCACGGAGTGCCTCCCTATCTGAGGGATATTCTCGGGTCGTACCTCTCGAACCGGCAAATTACATATCCGGGTCGGGAGGGTTGGTGCCGCCGTAGTATGTCTTGCGGTGTTCCGCAGGGGTCGGTCCTCGGACCGCTTCTGTGGAACATTGGCTACGATTGGGTGTTGCGCGGCGCCTTCATCCCGGGTGTTCAAGTGGTATGCTACGCTGATGACACCCTGGTAACGACCCGAGGGAAGACGTTCAGAGAGGCCGCCATCCGGGCTACGGCTGGCGTGGCCCAGGTGGTGCACCGCATTAAGTTGTTGGGCCTTGAAGTGGCCCTGAACAAATCCCAGGCCCTGTGGTTTCACGGGGCCCGGAATCGCCCGCCGGTAGACTCCGCCATTGTTGTGGGTGGGGTAAGGATTGCCGTCGAGACAACTCTGCAGTACCTCGGATTGATTCTCGACGGCCGTTGGACCTTCCGCGCCCACTTCGAGCGCCTGGGGCCGAGATTGATAGTGGCAGCAGCGGCGCTTTGTAAGCTGCTGCCAAACCTGGGGGGCCCCAGGTCAGGTTGCAGGCAGCTATATGCGGGGGTCGTGCGGTCGATGGCCATGTACGGCTCCCCGATATGGGCTGACACCCTGAATGGGCCGAACGCGGCGCTGCTTCATGCGCCGCAAAGGCTCATTGCGACCAGGGTGTCGAGAGGCTACCGCACAATCTCTCGTGAGGCTGCCTGCTTATTGGCGGGGTCAATGCCGTGGGACCTAGACGCGAGAGTCCTCGCGTCGACGTTCCACTGGCGGAAGGAACGGCGGGCTCAGGGCCACTGGCCCACGCAGACGGAGACGGCTGCCTACCGCTTGGAGGTAGAGGCAGTCGCCCTCGAGGCTTGGGCGCTTAGGCTGGGTGAGCCGAGCGCCGGGCACAGGACGGCGGAGGCGATTCTCCCCGTCTTCGAGCGGTGGTTGCAGCGGGAACACGGAGCTCTCAGCTTTCGGCTTACACAGGTGCTGACAGGGCATGGCTGCTTTGGAAGGTACCTGTGGAGGCTGGGCAGGGAGCAGTGTGCCCGATGTCACCACTGCTTGGCGTGCCCAGAGGACACGGCCGAGCACACACTTGAAGTGTGCCCGGCCTGGTCTCGAGAGAGGGCGATTCTCCAAGCGGAGATCGGCCCGGATTTGTCGTTGCGGGCCGTGGTGGCGGCCATGGTCGAAAGACCGTCTGCGTGGACAGCAATGGCTTCCTTCTGCGAGACAGTCATGCTCGCGAAGGAGGCAGCGGAAAGAGAAAGAGAGTTGGCGGACCCGAACCGCAGAAGGGTCCGCCGCCGCGGCGCGCGTCATTAGCGCTGCGGTCCCGATGAGCCCTGCTAGTGTGGTGATGATGATAAGCCACCTAGCGGGGCACTGAGGCAGGGGGTGCCCAGAGGAAGGGCTCTTGGGCGCCCATCCAATCCTGCCTCGAGGAGGCCGGAAGCTCAGGGTGGCCTTGAGCTTCCGTTGAAAAGATGGCGTGAAAGGGGGCACATAAGGTCTGCCCCCTCGAGATGTTCGCCGAAAGGCGTGGTGCGTGGGGCACGCGGACGTCATGCCTCTGGCGATTCCCGTATGCCCCGCAAGGAAGCACGTGAGATGGCCACCGTGGGGTTTTAGCCGGTAGGAGTCCGGCATATCCCCGCCGCACCCTTCACGTGGCGGGGAATCCATGAGGATTTCCCCACGACAAAAAAAAAAAAAAAAAAGGTTAGGTTAGGTTAGGTTAGGTTAGGTTAGGTTAGGTTAGGTTAGGTTAGGTTAGGTTAGGTTAGGTTAGGTTCCCCCACACGGTGCAGCCTTGTCGTGGCGTGGGGGCTCAGTAGCCCCGGACTAGCCATCCGGGGTGAAGCTAATGCACCGAGGTGGCGTCGCTCCCAGTATCCCTCTCATTAGGAGAGGGGACAGGGGAAGCGAAGCGACGCAAATCGTAACCCTAGCAACAGTTGTAGCCGCTGTTGCTGGGACCGAGGGCCTTGCCGTCACTGGCAGGTCGCGAGGAGTCAACCTCTATAAAAAATCGGAGGAGAAAACCTCGTTAAAAATCATGGGGTGGGTTGCTCCCGTTTTCCTTTCGAGGTGTAGAGAGGGAACGGGAGCAAGAGGGGAACTCGTAACCCTGGCAGTCTTGCACTACCAGGGCCGAGGGTCTTGCCGAGGTGTAGGCTTGACCGCGAGGAGTAAACCTCTATAAAAAATCGGAAGAGGAGTAAACCTTCCGCAAAAATCCGAGGACAAAACCTCGTTAAAAAATCCGTGAGGTGGTGGGCTGCGACCGGCGGGTTGCAGTCTGCTACTCCGCAAGGAGAACCTCGAGGGGGCGGGCGTTTGGAACTTGTGGCCCAAACGTCTGCGGTGCTGAGGAAGCACAGAGGGGAGTGGGGGACTTCATGTCCCCCGAGATGGACGCCGAGAGGCGTGGTGCGCGGGATTGGAGGTAGACTGCCACGGGCGTTCCCACCAATCCTGCATCAAAGCACCGAAGATGGCCACCGTGGGGTTTTAGTCGGTAAGAGTCCGACATACCTTCGTCACCCCGCCGGGTGACGTCGGATCCATGAGGATTTCCCCACGACAAAAAAAAAAAAAAAAAAAAAAGGTTAGGTTAGGTTAGGTTCCCCCACATGGTACAGCCTTGTCGTGGCGTGGGGGCTCAGTAGCCTCGGGCAATCCAGCCCGGGGTGAAGCCAATGTACCGATTAGGCGTCGTTGTTGAGTTAGAACCTGGCGTTTGTACCACATTGGTCGGCCAGGTTCTGTCTTGCGTTCGGTCCCAGCTACCCACATTGGGCGGCTGGTGATGGAGGGGCGGCGGTGTCTTCATGATACCGTCGGCCAAACCGTAAGCCTACTTCGGTGGGAACGGGGGCTCAGGCCACTGAGGTCTGGGCTGCGAGGAAGAAAACCTCTATAAAAAATTACCCCAATCCCAAGGTTGGCGTGCCGAGGGGATGAGTGTCTGGAGGGGGTCCAGTGCCTAGCGTCAGGGAAGGGGGGAAAGCTCGATGGTAGGCCGAGGGTAAAGCCTACCAAAACAAATTATGGATAAGGAATTTTTAAATAGTACTACCCAGGTGGGTCCCCGAAAGGGGGAATCCCACCCTTCCGCTTCTGCGGAAGGCGCCCCCGCGTATTCTGGGGGGGGCAAAAACTTCCAAACCAACGACCTTACTGCATGTTTAATGGACTTCGATAATAGCGACGTGGCTGTGGAGATTTTGAGCGACAGCTCATATGCCTCCACATCAAACAGGAATGGCGCAAGCCAAGAGAATAGGTCAGATTCCCGGCGTAAGCGGACTTACAATGGATCTGAATCAGGATCTTCGGATTCTAACAATGAAGGACTTGAATCTGATACGGACCGTCAGCCGTCCATAACTTCAAGTAAGGCATCTGCCAAGAGAGGGCGCGGACGACCACCAACGACTGGCCAATACATTGGTATTGGAAAGGCCCGTGCGGAGGCTGCTGCAGCCAAAAGAGAAAGCTTCTTGCGGCAAGAAGCAGAAGAGCTCTCACAACGAGTGGAGAGATACCACTCTCTCCAGGCGAAGAAAAAGGCTGCTGCGTCAGAGACGATTATACCAGCAACTGAAAAGTGTGCCGCGGATTTGATGCAGTCCGTACAATACCAGATCGGCGAGATACTGCAGGTGGCACAGAAGTCAAGGGCGTTGAAGGGCACCTACATCAAGGTCCTAAAAGACGCTACAGCGGCAATTAAAGAGTCCTCTGAGGCTCTATTCGAACGGACATCCTCTGAAGAAACGAAGCGTCTTCAACAAGACAATGCTCGTTTGAGGGACGAGCTTCAGAGGATGAAAACTAATAACGAGGGTCTCCGGCAAGAGCAAGTAGCCTTACGAAAGGAGGTTGATGCTCTTCGGGTAGACGTGCAGAGCGCACGCCCAAATATAGAGGTAGGGGATGAATTTGCTCGTTCGATCATGGTCCAAATTGGAACCATGGTCAACGCCAGGCTTGAGGCCCTCGAAACGCGCCTTTTGCCGGAAAAGCGCTTAAGACCACCCCTGGCTGCGGATAAGAGGGTCTCCGGAACGGAAACAGTCCAAACCAATGCCAAGGCAACAGAAGGACTACCCAAAAACAAAGGGAAAGGGAAGGGCAAAAAATCGTCTCTGCCTGCCCGTCCCCAACACCCTGCTCCTATTAATTTGGCGCCGGTGGCTTCTTCTGTCCCTGGGACACAGCCTACTCCAGGCCCATCAAATGCCGCGCCTACAGAAACATGGGCCACGGTGGTACGCCGTGGGAAAAAGAAGGTGAGGTCGGCTGCTACCGCTCCCGCTAGAGCTCCTCAAAAGTCTGCTGGGAAAGTGGCAGCAAATAAGCTAAAAGTACCGCGTTCTGCCGCGGTAATTATTAGTCTTAATGATGATGCTGCCAAGAAAGGAGTTACGTTGGGTAACATAATGTCCGATGCCAAGCAGCAGATTGACATATCGGCCCTAGGCATCGGGCCAATGCGGATTCGGTCAGCCATTACTGGGGCTCGAAAATTGGAGGTTTCTGGAGCAGAGGCTCAAGAAAAAGCTGACACGCTGGCCGCAAAACTCCGAGCAGTACTACCTTCCGAGTTGGTTAGGGTCTCGCGGCCGACAAAAACGGAGGCGGTGCGCTTGGTTGGTATAGACGACTCAGTTACCGAGGCTGAAATCATTGCGGCCATTGTTAGATGTTCCGGTTGCACAGGGCCAGAAATAAAAGTTGGTCGAATCACAGTGGGTAACAGGGATTGCTCGGTTTTAGTTCGATGCCCTCTGGTGGCGGCCAAAAAGCTCGCCGAAGCCAAACGCTTGCAGGTTGGCTGGGGCGAAGTGGTGGTGCAACTCCTTCCACGGAGAGAACTGCGCTGTTATAAGTGTCTGGAGCCTGGCCATGTGCGAGCTACCTGCACTTCCGAAGTGGACCGCAGCAGCAACTGCTATCGCTGCGGTTTGCCAGGGCACTTAGCGGAGTCTTGCTCGGAGAAGCCATGCTGCCCTCTCTGCAAAGCAGCCAGCCGGTCATTTGACCACATGGTAGGGGCCAAATCTTGTAAAGCAAAAATGCTTCCAAGAAAAACGAAGACGGCCACAAAAAAGGTGGTCACTCGTAGTTGCCCTGGAAACGGGCCAGTGGAGGAACCAATGGCCGTTAATTAATGGCCATAAAGTTCCTCCAAGCAAACCTCAACCACTGTGCAACTGCTCAGGATTTGTTTTTCCAAAGCACAGCACAGTGGTTGATTCAAGTGGGGGTAATCTCGGAGCCGTACTTTGTCCCCGCGGGGGTGAATTGGGTGTCGGACCTAAATGGCGTGGCGGCAATCACAGTCAGCCGGTCATCAGGGCTGCTGCTGGAGGAAGTAGTTCGCGGCAGAGGTTTCGTTGCGGCACGGATAGGGGAGATAGTAGTCATCTCGATTTACTTCTCCCCCAACGATTCCTTTGCCAATTTAGAGATCTTTCTACAAGAGCTGGAAGCAGCAGTCCTGCAACGTCGCCCTCGCCAAGTATTGGTCGCTGGAGACTTCAACGCCAAATCGGTGATGTGGGGTTCTCCAGCGACAGAGCGCTTCGGCGAGGCAGTGGTGGAGTGGGCGACGACCACGGGTTTGGCCGTGGCCAACAGAGGTTCGACACCTACATGTGTTAGGCATAACGGGAGTTCGATCGTAGATTTGACCTTCGCAACTCCCGGTCTCTGGGCCCTGATCGAGGGCTGGAGGGTTATCACGGACGTGGAGTCGTACTCGGACCATCGGTACATCCGGTTCGAGATCTCCACGTCCCAGCCAGCCACCTTACCGGGTGGACCGACGGCAAATGGGGGACCTAGGTGGGCCCTCACCAGGCTGGACAAAGAAATGATGGTGGAAGCATCTATCGTCCAGTCCTGGATGTCACCGCCGCCCGGTGCGGCTGTCGACATCAATGCCGAGGTGAGCTGGTTTCGTGATGCCCTCACAGAGATATGCGATGCATCGATGCCCCGCCAGGGACCGATGGCTCCGAGACGCCAAGTGCACTGGTGGAGCGCCGAAATTGCTCAATTGCGATTAGCAAGTATGACGGCGCGCCGCCGGTGCAAAAGAAATCGAAGGAGGAGGATCCGGGACGAGGCGGAACAGCTTCGCCGCGTGGAAATATTCCGCGAGGCAAAGAAGGCCCTGAAGATAGCAATAATCAGGGCCAAAGAAGCCTCGCGAAGGGAGTTACAGGAGGCTCTAGATAACGATCCATGGGGGCGCGCCTACAGAATGGCTAGACAAAGGCTGCGACCATGGGCGCCCCCACTTACGACGAGCCTCCAGATCCACGTGGTGGAAAACGTGGTTTCGACCTTGTTCCCGGACAGGGGGGCGCATCAGCCTCCCGTAATGGCTCTTGAGCGGCAGCGTTCGGCGGACGAACATCTCGTCCCCGAAGTGACCGAACCGGAGTTGGCGGTGGCCATAGAGCGCCTAAAGAAAAAGAAGACAGCCCCGGGACTGGATGGAATTCCGGGGCAGGCGTGGGTAGTGGCGCTCAAACCGTTCCTGGAGGAGAGGTTTCGGGGCCTGTTCTCCACGTGCCTGGAACAAGGTGTGTTTCCAGAGCCGTGGAAGACGGGTAAACTCGTGCTTCTGCGAAAGGACGGGCGCCCCGCTGACTCCACAGAACCCTCAGCTTTTCGGCCGATAGTCCTGCTCGACGAGGCGGGCAAACTTTTGGAAAGGGTGATCTCTGCCCGCATCGTCGAGCACTTAGAGGGAGCTGGTCCGAATCTCTCGGACCAGCAGTTCGGTTTCAGGCGCTGTCGCTCGACAGTTCATGCAGTTCTGCGGGTCCGCTCAATAGCGGACGAGGCGGTCTCCCAGGGCGAGGTGGTGTTGGCGGTCTCTCTCGACATCAAAAACGCCTTCAACACCATGCCCTGGTCCTGTATAGCGGAGGCACTGAAATATCACGAAGTGCCTCCGTACTTGAGGAGGATTCTCGGGTCGTACCTCTCGGATCGGTTCATCACGTATCCGCTTCGGGAGGGTTGGGGTCGCCGCGAAATGTCTTGCGGTGTTCCACAGGGCTCAGTCTTGGGCCCGCTCCTGTGGAACATCGGCTACGATTGGGTCCTGCGCGGCGCCAACCTCTGGGGTGTCCAACTCACCTGCTATGCAGACGACACCCTAGTGACGGCCCGAGGAAAGACGTACAGAGAGGCCGCCATCCGCGGAACTGCGGGTGTGGCGCACGTGGTGCGCCGTATAAGGTCGTTGGGTCTAGAAGTGGCCCTGAACAAATCCGAGGCCTTGTGGTTCCATGGGCCTCGGAATCGTCCGCCGGTAGGGGAATCCGCCATCGTTGTGGGTGGCGAGAGGATTGCCGTCGAGTCCACGTTAAAATACTTGGGACTAACACTCGACGGCCGTTGGACGTTTCGCGCTCACTTCGAGCGTCTGGGGCCCCGGTTGATGGTTGCGGCAGCTGCACTCAGCAGACTCCTGCCGAACCTTGGGGGCCCTGGGAGCGCGTGCAGGCAGCTCTACATGGGGGTCGTACGGTCTATGGCCATGTACGGCTCCCCAGTGTGGGCTGACGCCCTGAAGGGGTCGAATGCGGCGCTTCTTCATGCGCCGCAACGGCTCATGGCTGTCAGGGCGTCAAGGGGATACCGCACGGTATCCCGAGAGGCTGCCTGCCTAATGGCGGGTTCAAAGCCGTGGGAGTTAGACGCGCAAGTTCTCGCGTCGACCTTCCACTGGCGTGAAGAACGGCGGACACAGGGCCACTGGCCCACGGATCGGGAGACTGCGGCCTACAAACGGGAGGTCGAGTCAGCTGCCCTGGAGGCATGGGCACTCCGGCTGGGTCAGCCGAGTGCGGGGCACAGGACGGTGGAGGCGATCCTCCCCGTCTTTACGCAGTGGTTGCAGCGAGAGCACGGATCTCTGAGCTTTCGGCTTACACAGGTCCTTTCCGGGCATGGTTGCTTTGGGAAGTACCTGTGGCGGCTGGGCAAAGAGCAGGCTGCTCGTTGCCACCACTGCCTAAATTGCCCCGAAGAGACGGCGCAGCATACATTGGAAGTGTGCCCAGCGTGGGATGAAGAGAGGGCAGCACTCCGGGCGGTCATCGGCCCGGATCTCTCTCTGCCAGCCGTAGTCGCGGCTATGGTGGAGAGACCCGATGCGTGGGCGGCGGCGGCCTCCTTTTGCGAACAAGTCATCAATGCAAAGGAGGCCGCCGAAAGAGAGAGGGAGTTGGCGGACCCCACTAGAAGGGGCCGTCGTCGCCGCGGTGCCAGGAACCACTGATGCACCGCGGCCTCGGTAGGGTCTTTTAAGACCACGGAGCCCCCATATGGCGTGCGACGCCGAAAGTGGGGCTCCACGGCAGGAGGCGCGCAAAAGGGGGCTATTTGCGCGCTAGTCACCCTGCCAAGAAGGACGGACGCTTCAGTGGTTCTGAGCGTCCGTTACTAGCTGTTGGTAGTGGGGGGGTTCTGTTCCCCCCCGTGGAAGGAATGCCGAGAGGCATAGGTGCGAGGGGTCCGTGGTAAATTACCTCCGGTAACAGAGGCCAGGGACCCCGACCATTGTGCACCAAGAAGGACCACCGTGGGGTTTTAGTCAGTAGGAGTCTGACATATCCCCGTCGCTCCCCCCAGCGGCGGGGAATCCATGAGGATTTCCCCACGTAAAAAAAAAAAAAAAAAAAAAAAAAAAAAAAAAAAAAAAAGGTTAGGTTAGGTTAGGTTAGGTTAGGTTAGGTTAGGTTAGGTTAGGTTAGGTTCCCCCACACGGTACAGCCTTGTCGTGGCGTGGGGGCTCAGTAGCCTCGGGCAATCCAGTCCGGGGTGAAGCTAATGTACCGCGAGTCCGCTTCTCTCCTCTGCTTCCAGAGCGAGCAGCAAGCGGACGGGAAGTCGTGGCACATTCTGATGTGCACGGCTTAGCCCCAGCGTTTGCCCACATTGGGCGGCTGGGGCGGGTGTTAGAACCTGGCGTCTGTGTCGCACCGATCGGCCAGGTTCTGTCTTTGTGGGGCGGCAGTGTCTTCATGATACTGCCGGCCAAACCGTAAGCCTACTTCGGTGGGAACGGGGGCTCAGGCCACTGAGGTCTGGGCTGCGAGGAAGAAAACCTCTATAAAAAATTACCCCAATCCCAAGGTCAGCGTGCCGAGGGGATGAATGTCTGGAGGGAGTCCAGTGCCAAGCGCAGGGGTGGGGGGGGTATAGCTCGATGGTAGGCCGAGGGTAAAGCCTACCAACACCATTATGGACAACACGGCATTTTTGAAAAGTTTTACCCAGGTGGGTCCCCGAAAGGGGGAATCCCACCCTTCCGCGGCCGCGGAAGGCGCCCCCGCGTATTCTGGGGGGGGCAAAAATTGCCACACCGACAACCACAGCGATTTGATACATGACTTCGATTTAAGCGATACAGCCGTGGAGTTAATGAGCGATAGCTCATTCAACTCTGCGGTGGACAGAGACGGTTCCATTTCGGTAACCGGTTCTGAGCGAAAGAGGACCTTTACTGGATCTGCGTCGGCTTCTTCCGATTCAGATGTAGGAATTAACACTAGTAAATCCCAACTTTCTAGTAAAGCCCCGGCAAAGAGGGGCCGAGGTAGGCCGCCAACTACTGGTGAGTATATTGGCGTAGGGAAGGCAAGAGCCGAGGCTGCTGCAGCTCGCCGAAAGTTCATGCGGCAGGAAGAGAGTGCCTCCGAGCAGGAAGATCCTTCTCAGAGAGTGGATCGATATGCCGCGCGAGCAGCTAAACTCCAGCCTTCCTTAATCCCTGTGGGGAAAAGATCTGCTGCCGAGTTGGCAAAAACGGTGGAAGATAAGGCCGCAATTATACTCAAAATTGCGAAGAAATCCGGTAACCTGAAAGGTACCTATGTCAGGGATCTGAAACAAGCGGCAGAGGACATAGTAGCCAACTCAGAGCTCTTAAAAGAATGTTCTTCTTCTGGTGAAGTGACGAAGCTGCAAGAAGATCTAACAAGGCTTCAAGAAGAGAACCAACGCATCAGAGCGGACAGGGAAAATCTAGCTGGTCAATTAGATATCATGAGAAGGGAAATGGCTGAGATGAAGGCTGAGTTTAACATGGCTCGGTCCAATTCAAACCCAGTTGTACCGTCAACCGATGATCTGGCTCGGTCTATCATGGTCCAAGTAGGGACCATGATGAATGCCAGGCTAGAAGCGTTAGAAAGTCGTCTCCTACCGGAGAAACGGCTAAGACCTCCGTTGGCTGCTGACAGATTACAGAGCAAATCAAACACAGTCAGCAAATCGCAGCTGGAAACTTCTGCCGCTGCAAAAGGTGCAGATGCTAGTCGGACTAGTCAGGGTAAGGGTAGGGGCAAGGGGAAAAAATCGAAACCAGAAACGCCCAATACTGCCAGCGTTACCTCAGTTGTTCGTGTCCTGGAGCCTCTTTTACCAGTGACACAGCCAACCCCTGGACCCCCCAAACCCTCGGAAGAGGATTCATGGGCAACGGTGGTGCGCCGGGGAAAAAAGAAGTCACCAAACACCAATGCAACAGTGAAACCGACTGCACTGAGTAAAGCGACAAAAGCGGCCAAAAAACTACGTGTGCCCCGTTCAGCAGCGGTGATTGTCCACCTTGATGAGTCAGCCCCAGATAGTGGTATCACCTATAAAAAGGTGATGACTGAAGCTAGGGAGAAGCTAAATCTTTCGGGACTCGGAATAGGGTCAGTGCGGATTAGAACTGCCATCACGGGTGCCCGCAAGATTGAAGTCTCTGGGGAAGGATCGTCAGAAAAAGCTGACATCCTGGCTTCAAAAATTAGGGAATGCTTCGATTCTGAGTTGATCAAAGTGTACAGGCCAACTAAGCTGGAGGACATTCGCCTTGTGGACTTGGACGACTCAGTCTCTCAAGAGGAAATTGCTGCTGCTGTTGCCCTTAATGGTGGTTGCTCGTCGGCTGACGTGAAAATAGGGCAAATTAATGAAGGAATGAGAGGTGCATGTTCCGCTCATGTGCGATGCTCAGTTGCTGTAGCAAAAAAGCTATTGCAGCTGAAGAAAATCCAAGTTGGTTGGGGCGTAGCCCGGGTTCAGCATCTTCCAAAGAGAGCACTACGGTGCTACAAATGCCTTGAGCCCGGCCACGTGCGTGCCCAGTGCACTTCGGATGTTGATCGCAGCAATCTTTGCTTTCGCTGTGGTTCGCCCAATCATAAAGTGAGTGAATGCGCCTCAAAACCTAGCTGCCCGGTATGCAAAGCAGCTGATAAACCGGCAGGGCACATTGTTGGGGCTAAGTCTTGCTTTGCGAGCAAAACGAAGCGGCCTAAATCAGGAAAGGCCGGTATTGGCAATAAGGGCAAGATTAATCCAAGGCCCGCGGAGGAACCCATGGTTATTAATTAATAATGGCCCTACGGTTCCTCCAGGCGAATCTTAACCACTGCGCCACTGCTCAAGACCTGTTCTTTCAAAGCATGGCGGAGTGGTTAATAAACATTGGAGTGGTCTCGGAGCCATATTTTGTCCCAACTGGGGCGAATTGGGTGTCGGACCTGAATGGCGTGGCGGCAATAACCGTCAGCCGGTCGTCAGGGCTGCTGCTGGAGGAAGTATCTCGTGGCAGGGGTTTCGTTGCGGCGCGGATCGGGGAGATAGTAGTCATCTCGATTTACTTCTCCCCCAACGATTCCTTTGCGAATTTTGAGGTCTTCTTGCAAGAGTTGGAAGCAGCAGTCTTACAACGGCGCCCCCGCCAGGTGCTAGTGGCCGGGGATTTCAACGCCAAATCTGTGGCTTGGGGGTCTCCGGCGACTGAACTTTTCGGCGGGGCTGTAGTTGAGTGGGCGACAGCTGCCGGGCTAACTGTTGCCAATATAGGTTCGACACCCACATGCGTGCGGCATAACGGGAGTTCGATCGTCGATCTGACTTTCGCAACTCCCGGTCTCTGGGCCCTAATCAAGGGCTGGAGGGTCATCACTGACGTGGAGACATACTCGGATCACTGTTATATCCGGTTCGAGGTCTCTGCGTCACGTGCAGCCACCTCATCAGGCGGCTCATCGGCGAATGGGGGACCAAGATGGGCTCTCAGCAGGCTGGACCAAGAACTGATGGCTGAAGCAGCCATTGTCCAGTCCTGGTCAGCGCCGTCTGATACGGCCAACGACATCAGTGCCGAGGTGGACTGGTTTCGTGGGGCCCTCACAGAGATTTGCGACGCGTCCATGCCCCGGGCGGGACCGATGGCTCCGAGGAAACAAGTACACTGGTGGTCCGCCGAAATAGCTCAACTCCGACGAGCTAGTATGGAGGCGGGCCGCCGGTGTAAACGTTATAGAAGAAGGCGACGCCGGATCGAGGCCGAGGAACAAGACATAGTAAGCCGGTACCGCGAGGCGAAAACAGCCCTGAAGATTGCAGTTCTCAGGGCCAAAATCGCCTCCAAGGTGGAATCGCTGGAGACTCTGAACAATGACCCATGGGGCAGGCCGTACAAAGCGGTGCGGCAGCAGCTTCGCCCTTGGGCGCCCCCACTGACGACGAGTCTCCAGCCCCACGTAGTGGAAGATGTGGTCTCGGCCTTGTTTCCGGCAAGGGCAGCCCATGTGCCCCCAGTGATGGCTGCAGAGCGGCAGCCCGAGGAGGAAGAACTGCTGGTCCCAGAAGTGACTGAACCGGAGTTGGCGGTGGCAATAAAGCGACTCAAGGCGAAGAAGACAGCCCCGGGACTAGACGGCATCCCGGGGCGTGCCTGGGTGGTCGCGCTGGAACCCTTCCTGGAGGAGAAGTTTCGGGGCCTGCTTTCCCTGTGCCTGACACAAGGGGTATTCCCAGAGCCTTGGAAGGTGGGCAAACTCGTCCTCCTACGAAAGGAAGGGCGCCTCGCCGACTCCGTCGACCCATCGTCGTTTCGGCCTATCGTGCTGCTCGACGAGGCGGGCAAACTTTTCGAGAGGGTGATCTCTGCCCGAATCGTCGAGCACCTCGATGAAGTAGGTCCAAACATATCGGACCAGCAGTTTGGATTCCGCCGATGCCGCTCATCGGTACACGCAGTGTTGCGCGTTCGCGCAGTAGCGGATGAGGCGGTCGCACAGGGTGAAGTGGTTTTGGCGGTGTCACTGGACATCGCCAACGCTTTCAACACCATGCCCTGGCCCTGTATTAAAGAGGCACTCAAGTATCATGTAGTGCCTCCATACATACTGAGGGTCCTCGAGTCGTACCTCTCGAACCGCTCTATCACTTACCCGGTTCGGGAGGGTTGGGAAAGCCGCGCTATGTCATGCGGTGTGCCACAGGGGTCTGTCTTAGGGCCGCTCCTGTGGAACATCGGCTACGATTGGGTCCTGCGCGGCGCCAACCTCTGGGGTGTCCAGCTCACCTGCTATGCAGACGACACCCTAGTGACGGCTCGAGGGAAAACATTCAGGGAGGCCGCCATCCGCGCCACAGCGGGAGTGGCGCACGTTGTGCGCCGCATAAGGCTTCTGGGCCTCGAAGTGGCCCTGAATAAGTCCGAGGCCATGTGGTTTCATGGGCCTCGGAATCGTCCGCCAGTGGGGGAATCCGCCATCGTCGTGGGCGGCGTGAGGATCGCCGTCGAGTCCACTTTGAAATACCTGGGATTAGTGCTCGACGGCCGTTGGACGTTCCGCGCTCACTTCGAGCGTTTGGGGCCCCGGCTAATGGTTGCGGCTGCTGCTCTTAGCAGACTCATGCCGAACCTTGGGGGCCCCAGGAATGCAAGCAGGCAGCTCTATATGGGGGTCGTACGATCGATGGCAATGTACGGCTCCCCAGTTTGGGCAGACGCCCTGAACGGGGCTAATGCGGCGCTTCTTCATGCGCCGCAGCGCCTTATGTCCATCAGGGCGTCAAGGGGATACGTTACGGTATCCCGTGAGGCTGCCTGCCTATTGGCGGGTTCCATACCATGGGATTTGGACGCGAAAGTCCTCGCGTCCACTTTCCACTGGCGCGAAGATCGGCGGACGCAGGGCCACTGGCCCACGCAACGGGAGACTGCGGCCTACAAGCAGGAGGTCGAGGCTGCTGCCCTCGAGGCATGGGCGCTCAGGCTGGGACAGCCGAGCGCGGGGCACAAGACGGTGGAGGCCATTCTCCCCGTCTTCACGCAGTGGTTGCAGCGAGAGCACGGATCTCTGAGCTTCCGGCTGACACAGGTCCTTTCCGGGCATGGTTGCTTCGGCAAGTACCTGTGGCGGCTGGGCAAAGAGCAGGCTGCTCGTTGCCACCACTGTCTGAATTGCCCCGAAGACACGGTGCAACACACTCTCGAAGAGTGCCCAGCTTGGGCTGGGGAGAGGGCAGCACTCCGGGCAAGCATTGGCCCGGATCTATCCCTGACGGCCGTAGTTGCGGCCATGGTGGGAAGCCCCGAAGCGTGGGCGGCGGTGGTCTCTTTCTGTGAACATGTAATGCTTGCGAAAGAGGCCGCCGAAAGGGAACGGGAGATAGCGGATCCTACAAGACGTGGGACCCGCCGCCGCGGTGCAAGACACTAGTGTGCCCGCGGCATGGAATGGTCTTAATCAAGACCAAGGAGCCCCGTGAGCGTTCACCGCTGAAGACGGGGCTCCGAGGGCAGATGGCACGCAAATCGGTGGCTTTGTGTGTCGACTCAACCTGCCCGTGATGGGCAGGCGCTCAAGTGACTCTGAGCGTCTGCTGCAAAGAGACAGGAAGAAAAGGGGGCCAACAGAAGTCCCCCTGTGAAGTGATGCCTTGCGGCGTTAGGTGCGTAGGGTCTGTGGTACGTATTGCCAATGGTCTAGAAAGCCCACGGACCCTTCAATAAGGCACCAGTGAAGAGTCACCGTGGGGTTTTAGTCGGTAGAAGTCCGACATACCTTCGTCACTCCACCGGGTGGCGTCGGATCCATGAGGATTTCCCCACGAAAAAAAAAAAAAAAAAAAAAAAAAAAAAAAAGGTTAGGTTAGGTTAGGTTTTGCGGCAGCTGCGCTTTGCAGACTTCTGCCCAACCTTGGGGGCCCCAGGAGCGCGTGCAGGCAGCTCTACATGGGGGTCGTACGGTCCATGGCCATGTACGGCTCCCCAGTATGGGCGGACGCCCTGCAGGGGTCAAACGCGGCGCTACTTCACGCGCCGCAGCGACTGATGGCTGCCAGGGCGTCAAGAGGCTACCGGACGGTGTCTCGAGAGGCTGCCTGCCTAATGGCGGGTTCAATGCCGTGGGAGTTGGATGCAAAAGTACTTGCTTCAACCTTCCACTGGCGGGAACAACGGCGGACGCAGGGCCACTGGCCCACGGATCGGGAAACAGCGGCCTACAAGCAGCAAGAAGAGGCCGCTGCCCTCGACGCTTGGGCACTGAGGCTGGGTCAGCCTAGTGCGGGGCACAAGACGGTGGAAGCCATCCTCCCCGTCTTTACGCAGTGGTTGCAACGGGAGCACGGAGCTCTGAGCTTCCGGCTGACACAGGTCCTTTCCGGGCATGGATGCTTTGGTAAGTACCTGTGGCGGCTGGGCAAAGAGCAGGCTGCTCGGTGCCACCACTGTGTAAATTGCCCCGAAGACACAGCGAAGCACACACTTGTGGAGTGCCCAGCGTGGGATCTGGAGAGGGCAACACTCCGGGCGGCTATCGGCCCGGATCTCTCTCTGCCAGCCGTTGTTGCGGCAATGGTGGAGAGACCCGATGCGTGGGCTGCGGCGGCCTCCTTTTGCGAACGAGTCATGCTTGCAAAGGAGGCCGCCGAACGAGAGAGAGAGTTGGCGGACCCCACTGGAAGGGGCCGTCGTCGCCGCGGTGCTAGGAACCCTTGATGCACCGCGGCCTTTGTAGGGTCTTCTAAGACCACGGAGCCCCCATAGCGTGCGTCGCCGAAAGGGGGGCTCCATGGGCAGGAGGCGCGCAAAGGGGGATATTTGCGCGCTACCAAACCCTGCCTGAGATGAAGCGGACGCTCAGGTGGCCCTGAGCGCCCGCTACAAATAAGAAGTGATAACAAGGGGGGTGCACTGAACACCCTCCTGAGAAGGTACGCCATGCGGCGTAGGTGCAAGGGGTCCGAGGAATATTACCTCCGGTGAAGTCTTCAAGGACCCCTAACACAGGTATGCACCGAGAAGGGCCACCGTGGGGTTTTAGTCAGTATGAGTCTGACATATCCCCGTCGCAACCCCCATGCGGCGGGGAATCCATGAGGATTTCCCCACGAAAAAAAAAAAAAAAAAAAAAAAAAAGGTTAGGTTAGGTTAGGTTAGGTTAGGTTAAGTAACCGAACCGGAGTTGGCGGTGGCCATAGAGCGCCTGAAGAAGAAGAAGACGGCCCCGGGACTAGATGGGATCCCGGGGCAGGCGTGGGTAGTGGCGCTCAAGCCCTTCCTGGAGGAGAGGTTTCGGGGCCTGTTCTCCACGTGCCTGGAACAAGGTGTGTTTCCAGAGCCGTGGAAGACGGGTAAACTCGTGCTTCTGCGAAAGGATGGGCGCCCCGCCGACTCCGTAGAACCCTCGGCTTTTCGACCGATTGTGCTGCTCGACGAGGCGGGTAAACTTTTAGAGAGGGTGATCTCTGCCCGAATCGTCGAGCACCTCGAGGGAGCTGGTCCAAATCTCTCGGACCAGCAGTTCGGTTTTAGACGCTGCCGCTCGACTGTACACGCAGTTCTGCGAGTCCGCTCAATAGCGGACGAGGCGGTCTCCCAGGGCGAGGTGGTGTTGGCGGTATCACTCGATATCAAGAACGCATTCAACACCATCCCCTGGTCCTGTATAACGGAGGCACTGAAATTTCACGAAGTGCCTCCGTACTTGAGGAGGATCCTCGGGTCGTACCTCTCGGATCGGTTCATCACGTATCCGCTTCGGGAGGGTTGGGGTCGCCGCGAGATGTCTTGCGGTGTTCCACAGGGCTCAGTCTTGGGCCCGCTCCTGTGGAACATCGGATACGATTGGGTTTTACGCGGCGCCAACCTCTGGGGTGTCCAACTTACCTGTTATGCAGACGACACCCTAGTGACGGCCCGAGGGAAAACATACAGAGAGGCCGCCATTCGCGGAACTGCAGGAGTGGCGCACGTTGTGCGCCGGATCAGGTCATTGGGCCTGGAAGTGGCCCTGAATAAATCCGAGGCCATGTGGTTCCATGGTCCTCGGAACGGTCCGCCGGCTGGAGAATCCGCCATCGTTGTGGGTGGCGAGAGGATTGCCGTCGAGTCAACTTTGAAGTATCTTGGATTAGTGCTCGACGGCCGATGGACGTTCCGCGCTCACTTCGAGCGTTTGGGGCCCCGGTTGATGGTTGCGGCAGCTGCACTCTGCAGACTCCTGCCGAACCTTGGGGGCCCTAGGAACGGGTGCAGGCAGCTCTACATGGGGGTCGTACGGTCCATGGCCATGTACGGCTCCCCAGTCTGGGCTGACGCCCTGAAGGGGTCGAATGCGGCGCTTCTTCACGCGCCGCAACGGCTCATGGCTGTCAGGGCGTCAAGGGGATACCGTACGGTATCCCGAGAGGCTGCCTGCCTATTGGCGGGTTCAAAGCCGTGGGAGTTAGACGCGCAAGTTCTCGCGTCGACCTTCCACTGGCGCGAAGAACGGCGGACACAGGGCCACTGGCCCACGGATCGGGAAACAGCGGCCTACAAGCAGCAAGAAGAGGCCGCTGCCCTCGACGCTTGGGCGCTAAGGCTGGGCGAGCCTAGTGCGGGGCACAAGACGGTGGAGGCCATCCTCCCCGTCTTTGAGCAGTGGCTGCAACGAGAGCACGGGGCTCTGAGCTTTCGGCTGACACAGGTCCTTTCCGGGCATGGTTGCTTCGGAAAGTACCTGTGGCGGCTGGGCAAAGAGCAGGCCGCTCGGTGCCACCACTGTGCAAACTGCCCCGAGGAGACGGCGCAGCATACGCTTGAAGTGTGCCCAGCGTGGGACATAGAGAGGGCAGAACTCCGGGCGATCATCGGCCCGGATCTCTCTTTACCAGCTGTTGTTTCGGCTATGGTGGAGAGACCCGATGCGTGGGCGGCGGCGGCCTCCTTTTGCGAACGAGTCATGCTTGCAAAGGAGGCCGCCGAAAGAGAGAGGGAGTTGGCGGACCCCACTGGAAGGGGCCGTCGTCGCCGCGGTGCCAGGAACCACTGACGCACCGCGGCCTCGGTTAGGGTCTTCTTAGACCACGGAGCCCCCATATGGCGTGCGTCGCCGAAAGTGGGGCTCCACGGGCAGGAGGCGCGCAGAGTGGGGCTATCTGCGCGCTACCAAACCCTGCCCAAGAAGGACGGGCGCTTAGGTGGTCCTGAGCGTCCGTGAATACAAAAGTGGTAAAGGGGGGTTCCGTCCCCCCAAAAGAAGGAATGCCGCGAGGCATAAGGTGCGTGGGGTCTCGGGAACATTGCAATTGAAGAGTACCCAGAGACCCCACATTTGGGCACCAAGAAGGACCACCGTGGGGTTTTAGTCAGTAGAAGTCTGACATATCCCCGTCGCACCCCCATGCGGCGGGGAATCCATGAGGATTTCCCCACGTAAAAAAAAAAAAAAAAAAAAAAAAAAAAAAAAAAAAAGGTTAGGTTAGGTTCCCCCACACGGTGCAGCCTTGTCGTGGCGTGGGGGCTCAGTAGCCTCGGGCAATCCAGTCCGGGGTGAAGCCAATGTACCGAGAGTCCGCTTCTCTCCTCTGCTTCCAGAGCGAGCAGTAAGCGGACGGGAAGTCGTGGCACATTCTGATGTGCACGGCTTAGCCCCAGCGTTTGTCCACATTGGGCGGCTGGGGCGGGTGTTAGAACCTGGCGTCTGTGTCGCATCGGTCGGCCAGGTTCTGTCTCTGTGGGGCGGCAGTGTCTTCATGATACTGCCGGCCAAACCGTAAGCCTACTTCGGTGGGAACGGGGGCTCAGGCCACTGAGGTCTGGGCTGCGAGGAAGAAAACCTCTATAAAAAATTACCCTAATCCCAAGGTCAGCGTGCCGAGGGGATGAATGTCTGGAGGGAGTCCAGTGCCAAGCGCAGCTCGATGGTAGGCCGAGGGTAAAGCCTACCAAACCCCATAATGAAAAAGGCTAGTTTTAATAGAATTACCCAGGTGGGTCCCCGAGAGGGGGAATCCCACCCTTCCACGTCCGTGGAAGGCGCCCCCACGTATTCTGGGGGGGGCAAAAACAGCCAACCCAACGACCAATGCTTTACTCTTACGGACTCAGTTATAAGCGCAACGAATAGTGATGGCTCTCTGCAAACGTCAGCCATCAGAGAATGTAGAATCTCTTTGGGAATTCCAGTTGATTCCCATAGAAATAAATTCGATGATCGGGTAATAAACCCTGACAACGATGAATGTGAATCCATTGATATGGAAAGTGATGGTAATGAGCGCTTTTCATCGATCTTGACAGCAGGTAGCTCCGCCAGTTTACTGGAACTACAAAGGAAGCGCCCAGCTGCAAATGACGAGAGCACTTCTGACTCCGACGTGAGCTTTGCAACTCTAGCCAGCCAAACCTCGTCGAAGAGAGGCCGCGGTAGACCTCCATCTACGGGCCAGTATATAGGAGTAGGAAAGGCCAGAGCGGATGCCGCTGCGGCCAGGAAGAAATTCCTGCGAGATGAGGAATCAGGCAGTCAGCAGGACGCTCCGAATCCTAAAATGGTGAGGGGCACTGCCTGTAGATCCCGGATACGGTCTTCACCAACTCCTATAGAAGCTAAATCTGCGGCAGACCTTGCCCAAATAGTTAAGGAGCGTGCGACAAAAGTTATGGAGGTAGCCAAGAAGTCTAGCAATCTGAAAGGCACCTACGTAAGGGACTTAAGGAATGCGGCGGAAGATATCACTCGGTATACCGAAATGCTGAAAGAGTGGTCATCCTCTAAGGAAGTCATTGCTCTTCAAGATGAAATTACCCGGCTGAAAGAGGAAAATAAAAGAGCGACGTCGGATAAGCAAACCTTAGCTACCGAGCTGGATAATCTACGTCGTGAGCTAGTGGAAGTTAAAGCTGAGGTCATGAGTGTTCGCTCTAACGTCAACACAACTGCCCTTAGCAGTGATGATTTGGCGCGCTCTATCATGGTTCAAGTGGGAACCATGATGAATGCTAGGCTCGAAGCACTCGAGGAAAGGCTTTTGCCACCACAGCGAATTCGGCCACCGCTTGCCTCAGATGCTGTGACAAAGAAGTCATCCCAAACTTCTTCCTTGGCGGTAGGAAACTCAGTCTCAACATCTTTGGGTAGCCAAACTAAGGGCAAAGGGAAGGGGAAAAAGTCAGTCCCTAAATCCGCGCCACTTAAGCCCCTTACCTCACCAAATGATAGAATGGTGGATTCTCAGAGTATGACCCGCCCTCATGAACAGCCCCAGCCTGGGCCTTCGTCTGCCCCAGTCAAAGATACCTGGGCTACAGTAGTGAGAAGGAATGGGAAAGCCAACGCAGCAGTCCCAGCAAAAGCCCTCACTGGAAACCCGCATAATAAAAAAAAGAAGAAAAAGCCTACCATTCGGGTTCCACGTTTTGCGGCTGTGAGCGTTTCCCTGGTAGAAGGAGCTGAGGCCAAAGGCCTTAACTACTCAGAGGTGATGACCAAAGCCAGGCAAATAGTAAATCTATCAGAAATGGGAATTCATCAAATTCGCTCCCGTAAAGCTATTACCGGGGCTAGGCTGATCGAACTTTCTGGACCCGAGGCTAAGGTGAAAGCTGATGCCCTTGCTGTAAAACTACGGCAAGTATTGCCGCCAGAAGTTAAGGTTTCTAGGCCAATTAAGGCTGGCGATATGCGCCTTATTGGACTTGACGACTCTTTGTCGCCCCAGGAAATTTCTTCTGCTGTAGCAGCTGCAGGAGGATGCTCACCTGAGGACGTCAAGGTTGGTCAAGTACGGGATGGACCAAGAGGTCGTGGAACAGCTTGGGTCCGATGCCCAGCCGAAGCTCTGAAAAAGCTAAACCAAGTGGGTGAGGTTCAGATTGGCTGGAGTTTGGCTCGGGTACAGTTGCTACCTCAAAGAGAGCTAAGGTGCTTCCAGTGCTTGGAGCCTGGACACGTCCGCGCAGCTTGCCAATCAAGTTCCAATCATAGTGAGCTATGTTATCGCTGTGGTGGGGCCGGTCATAAAGCACGTGAATGCTCAGACAAACCCCATTGTCTCCTTTGCTCTGCTGACAATAAACCAGCAGATCACCGAATAGGGGCTAAGTCATGCAATAAGACGAGGCATCGAAAGAAAGCTGGTGGCAAATCACAGGCCCAGGCTAAACCAACGCGCTCACTAACACAAACTAGTGAGCCAATGGAAGAGGGGGAGCCCATTGACGTTACTCAATAATGGCAATGCGGTTTCTTCAGGGAAATTTGAACCACTGTGCTTGTGGTCAGGATCTATTCCTTCAGAGCCTTGCACAGTGGTCAATTGACATTGGAATAGTCTCGGAGCCCTATTATGTCCCTACTGGGGCAAACTGGGTGTCGGACCTTGACAACGTAGCGGCAATATACATCTCGAGGGCTGCTGGTCTTCAGATCAGTGAGGTGACCCAAGGTCACGGTTTCGTTAAAGCTTTGGTGGGTGAAGAAGTTATAGTTTCTGTCTACTTCTCCCCCAATCGCCCGCTCGCTGAGTTTGAGGTTCTGCTTGAAGAGTTGGAAGCAGTAGTCCTCCGAAGCCGCCCCCGCCGGGTGCTCGTCGCCGGGGACTTTAATGCCAAGTCTGTTGCTTGGGGATCCCCGGTGGCAGATACAAACTCATTCGGTGATGCTGCTGTTGAATGGATGACAGCTACTGGTCTAGCTGTCGCAAACAAGGGTTCGACACCCACGTGTGTGCGTCGCAACGGGAGTTCGATTGTCGATCTGACCTTCGCTACTCCCGAACTCTGGGCCCTAATTAAGGGCTGGAGGGTTATCACGGACGTGGAGACGTATTCGGATCATCGCTATATCCGATTCGAAGTCTCCACAGCCCGTCAAGCCGCCTCATCCCGCGGCTCGTCGTCAAATGGGGGACCAAGATGGGCCCTCAAGAAGCTGGACAGGGAGCTTATGACTGAAGCTGCCATTGTTCAGTCGTGGCTGGCTGGTCCAGGACGAGCCGCCAACTTGAGTGATGAGGTGACGTGGTTTCGTGATGCCCTCACAGAGATCTGCGACGCATCGATGCCCCGAGCGGGCCCTACGGTTCCGAGACGGCAGGTGTACTGGTGGAACGCTGAGGTCGCGCAGTTGCGCGTAGCGTGCATTGCTGCGAAGCGCCAGTACACCCGCCATAGAAGAAGAAGGCACCGGAACGAGGCTGAAGAAAAGCGCCTCTATGACGTTTTTAGAGAGGCAAAATGGGCCCTAAAAGATTCAGTATTTAGGGCCAAAATTGCCTCAAAGCAGGAATTGCTGGAGACGCTCAATGACGATCCTTGGGGGCGGCCGTATAGGATGGCCCGACAAAGACTTCGCCCCTGGGCGCCCCCCTTGACTAGTAGTCTCCAGCCAGAGGTCGTGGAAAACGTAGTCTCAGCCTTGTTTCCGGTCAGAGAAGAATTTGCTGCACCTGTGATGGGCGGGTACATTGCAGCTGCGGAAGTCGAAGAGGTGGTGCCGGAGGTCACCGAGCCAGAGTTGGCCGTGGCTGTTAAGCGCCTCCAGGCGAAGAAAACGGCCCCGGGCTTAGATGGAATCCCGGGGCAGGCCTGGGTTGTGGCGCTGAAGCCCTTCCTTGCTGATAGGTTGTGTAACCTGTTCTCCATGTGCCTTGAAAGAGGAGTGTTTCCTGAGCCTTGGAGAACAGGTAAATTGGTGTTGTTGCGCAAGGATGGGCGCCCAGCCGACTCACTCGAGCCCTCGGCGTTCCGGCCCATCGTTTTGCTCGACGAGGTGGGAAAGCTCTTAGAGCGGATAGTGTCCTCCCGCATCGTCGGGCATCTGGAAGAAATTGGTCCGAACTTATCGGACCAGCAATTCGGCTTCCGCGGCTGCCGCTCAGCAGTCGATGCGGTGCAATGCGTCCGCAATATAGCGGACGCAGCGGTCTCTCGGGGCGAGGTGGTGCTGGCAACTTCTTTAGATATAAAGAATGCCTTCAACACCTTGCCCTATTCGTGTATCAGGGAGGCACTTATTTACCATCAAGTGCCTCCTTACCTAAGGGAAATACTCGAGTCGTACCTCTCGAACCGGCAAATTACATATCCGGTCCGGGAGGGGTGGTGCCGTCGCGAAGTTACGTGCGGTGTTCCGCAGGGGTCTGTTTTAGGCCCACTCCTGTGGAACATCGGGTACGATTGGGTCCTGCGCGGCGCCAATCTCTGGGGTGTTGAAGTTGTCTGTTACGCCGATGACACCCTAGTTACGGCTCGGGGGAGGACGTTTAGGGAGGCCGCCATACGGGCTACGGCTGGCGTAGCCCAAGTGGTGCACCGCATAAAGCTGCTGGGCTTAGAAGTGGCCCTTAACAAATCCGAGGCCATGTGGTTTCATGGGCCTCGGAACCGCCCGCCGGTGGACTCCGCCATAGTAGTGGGCGGGGTGAGGATTGCCGTCGAGACGACTCTACATTATCTTGGACTTATTCTCGACGGCCGATGGACCTTCCGCGCCCACTTTGAGCGCCTGGGGCCGAGATTGATAGTGGCAGCAGCGGCTCTTTGTAAGCTGCTGCCAAACCTGGGGGGCCCCAGGTCAGGTTGCAGGCAGCTATATGCGGGGGTCGTGCGGTCGATGGCCATGTACGGCGCCCCGATATGGGCTGACACCCTGGATGGGCCAAACGCGGCGCTGCTTCACGCGCCGCAAAGGCTCATGGCCACCAGGGTGTCGAGAGGCTACCGCACAGTCTCTCGCGATGCTGCCTGCCTGATGGCGGGGTCGATGCCGTGGGACCTAGACGCGAAAGTCCTCGCGTCGACGTTCCACTGGCGGAAGGAACGGCGGGCTCAGGGCCACTGGCCCACGCAGACAGAAACGGCTGCCTACCGCTTGGAGGTACAGGCAGTCGCCCTCGAGGCTTGGGCGCTAAGGCTGGCCGTGCCTAGCGCCGGGCATAGGACGGTGGAGGCAATTCTCCCCGTCTTCGAGCGGTGGTTGCAGCGGGGACACGGAGCTCTCAGCTTCCGGCTTACGCAGATACTGACAGGGCATGGCTGCTTCGGTAGGTATCTGTGGGGGCTGGGCAGGGAGCAGTCTGCCCGTTGCCATCACTGCGCGGTGTGTCCGGAGGACACGGCCCAGCATACCTTAGAGGTATGCCCGGCCTGGAGTGGAGAGAGGGCGATTCTCCAAGCGGAGATCGGCCCTGATTTGTCGTTGGGGGCCGTTGTGGCGGCCATGGTCGATCGGTCGTCTGCGTGGGCTGCGGTGGCCTCCTTTTGCGAGACTGTTATGCTTGCGAAGGAGGCCGCCGAGAGAGAGAGGGAGATTGCGGACCCAGCTCGGAGAAGGGTCCGCCGCCGCGGTGTTCGACACTAGCACCGCGGCTCCTGGTGCGTCCATTCGGACGCGAAGCCCCGTTAGTGCAGTCACGAATCTGCCTAGCGGGGTTTCAGAGGCAGGGGGTGCTCAGAGTGAGGGCTTCTGGGTGCCCATTCACACCTGCCTCGAGAAGATCGGAGGCTCAGGGGTGGCCTTGAGTTTCCGAAGAAGAAGAGGGCATAAAGGAGGGGATTTGTCTTACCCCTCCCGAGAAGTGCGCCAATAGGCGTGGTGCGCGGGACCGACGGTAGACTTCCTAGGGTGCTTCCCGTTGGTCCTGCACTAAATGCACCTGAGATGGCCACCCGTGGGGTTTTAGTCAGTAGAAGTCTGACATATCCCCGTCGCACCCTCATGCGGCGGGGAATCCATGAGGATTTCCCCACGTAAAAAAAAAAAAAAAAAAAAAAAAAGGTTAGGTTAGGTTAGGTTAGGTTAGGTTAGGTTAGGTTAGGTTAGGTTAGGTTAGGTTAGGTTCCCCCACACGGTACAGCCTTGTCGTGGCGTGGGGGCTCAGTAGCCTCGGGCAATCCAGTCCGGGGTGAAGCTAATGTACCGAGAGTCCGCTTCTCTCCTCTGCTTCCAGAGCGAGCAGTAAGCGGACGGGAAGTCGTGGCACATTCTGATGTGCACGGCTTAGCCCCAGCGTTTGTCCACATTGGGCGGCTGAGGCGGGTGTTAGAACCTGGCGTCTGTGTCGCATCGGTCGGCCAGGTTCTGTCTTTGTGGGGCGGCAGTGTCTTCATGATACTGCCGGCCAACCCGTAAGCCTACTCCGGTGGGAACGGGGGTTCAGGCCACTGAGGTCTGGGCTGCGAGGAAGAAAACCTCTATAAAAAATTACCCCAATCCCAAGGTCGGCGTGCCGAGGGGATGAGTGTCTGGAGGGGGTCCAGTGCCAAGCGCAGCTCGATGGTAGGCCGAGGGTAAAGCCTACCAAACCCCATAATGAAAAAGGCTAGTTTTAATAGAATTACCCAGGTGGGTCCCCGAGAGGGGGAATCCCACCCTTCCACGCCCGTGGAAGGCGCCCCCACGTATTCTGGGGGGGGCAAAAACAGCCAATCCAACGACCAATGCTTTACTCTTACGGACTCAGTTATAAGCGCAACGAATAGTGATGGCTCTCTGCAAACGTCAGCCATCAGAGAATGTAGAATCTCTTTGGGAATCCCAGTTGATTCCTATAGAAATAAATTCGATGATCGGGTAATAAACCCCGACAACGATGAATGTGGATCCATTGATATGGAAAGTGATGGTAACGAGCGCTTTTCATCACTCTTGACAGCAGGTAGCTCCGCCAGTTTACTGGAACTACAAAGAAAGCGCCCAGCTGCAAATGACGAGAGCACTTCTGACTCCGACGTGAGCTTTGCAACTCTAGCCAGCCAAACCTCGTCGAAGAGAGGCCGCGGTAGACCTCCATCTACGGGCCAGTATATAGGAGTAGGAAAGGCCAGAGCGGATGCCGCTGCGGCCAGGAAGAAATTCCTGCGAGATGAGGAATCAGGCAGTCAGCAGGACGCTCCGAATCCTAAAATGGTGAGGGGCACTGCCTGTAGATCCCGGAAACGGTCTTCACCAACCCCTATAGAAGCTAAATCTGCGGCAGAGTTAGCCCAAATAGTTAAGGAGCGTGCTACAAAAGTTATGGAAGTAGCCAAAAAGTCTAGTAACCTTAAAGGCACCTACGTAAGGGACTTAAGGAATGCTGCGGAAGAAATAACTAGATACACAGAAATGCTCCAAGAGTGGTCATCCTCTAAGGAAGTGGTCGCTCTTCGTGAAGAAATCAGTCGGCTGAAAGAGGAGAATAAAAAAGCGACGTCTGATAAGCAAACCTTAGCTTCTGAGTTGGATAATCTACGTCGCGAGCTGGTGGAAGTTAAAGCGGAGGTCATGAGCGTCCGCTCTAACGCCAACACAACTGCCCTTAGCAGTGATGATCTGGCGCGCTCTATCATGGTTCAAGTGGGAACTATGATGAATGCTAGGCTCGAAGCACTCGAAGAAAGGCTTTTGCCACCACAACGTATCCGGCCTCCGCTTGCCTCGGATGCTGTGACAAAGAAGTCATCCCAAACTTCTTCTTTGGCGGTAGGAAACTCAGCCTCAACATCTCTGGGTAGCCAAACTAAGGGCAAAGGGAAGGGGAAAAAGTCGGTCCCTAAATCCGCGCCACTTAAGCCCCTTACCCCACCAAATAATAGAATGGTGGTTTCTGAGAGTGTGACCCGCCCTCATGAACAGCCCCAGCCTGGGCCTTCGTCTGCCCCAGACAAAGATACCTGGGCTACAGTAGTGAAAAGGAATGGGAAAGCCAACGCAGCAGTCCCAACAAAAGCCCTCACTGGAAACCCGAATCATAAGAAGAAGAAAAAGCCTACCATTCGGGTTCCACGTTTTGCGGCTGTGAGCGTTTCCCTGGTAGAAGGAGCTGAGGCCAAAGGCTTTAATTACTCAGACGTGATGACCAAAGCCAGGCAAATAGTGGATCTTTCAGAAATGGGAATTAATCAAATTCGCTCCCGTAAAGCTATTACTGGGGCTAGGCTGATTGAACTTTCTGGACCCGAGGCTAAGGTGAAAGCTGATGCCCTTGCTGTGAAACTACGGCAAGTTTTGCCGCCAGAAGTTAAAGTTTCTAGGCCAATTAAGGCTGGCGATATGCGCCTTATTGGGCTTGATGACTCTTTATCGCCCCAAGAAATTGCTGCTGCTGTAGCAGCTGCAGGAGGATGCTCACCTGGGGACGTCAAGGTTGGCCAAATACGGGATGGGCCAAGAGGCCGTGGAACAGCTTGGGTTCGATGTCCAGCCGAAGCTCTGAAAAAGCTAAACCAAGTGGGTGAGGTTCAGATTGGTTGGAGTCTGGCCCGAGTACAGCTGCTACCTCAAAGAGAGCTAAGATGCTTCCAGTGCTTGGAGCCTGGACACGTCCGCGCAGCATGCCAATCAAGTTCCAATCATAGTGAGCTATGCTATCGTTGTGGTGGGGCCGGTCATAAGGCACGTGAATGCTCAGACAAACCCCATTGTCTCCTTTGCTCTGCTGACAATAAACCAGCAGATCACCGAATAGGGGCTAAGTCATGCAATAAGACGAGGCATCGAAAGAAAGCTGGTGGCAAATTACAGGCCCAGGCTAAACCAACGCGCTCACTAACACAAACTAGTGAGCCAATGGAAGAGGGGGAGCCCATTGACGTTACTCAATAATGGCAATGCGGTTTCTTCAGGGAAATTTGAACCACTGTGCTTGTGGTCAGGATCTATTCCTTCAGAGCCTTGCACAGTGGTCAATTGACATTGGAATAGTCTCGGAGCCCTATTATGTCCCTACTGGGGCAAACTGGGTGTCGGACCTTGACAACGTAGCGGCAATATACATCTCGAGGGCTGCTGGTCTTCAGATCAGTGAGGTGACCCAAGGTCACGGTTTCGTTAAAGCTTTGGTGGGTGAAGAAGTTATAGTTTCTGTCTACTTCTCCCCCAATCGCCCACTCGCTGAGTTTGAGGTTCTGCTTGAAGAGCTGGAAGCAGTAGTCCTCCGAAGCCGCCCCCGCCGGGTGCTCGTCGCCGGGGACTTTAATGCCAAGTCTGTTGCTTGGGGATCCCCGGTGGCAGATACAAACTCATTCGGTGATGCCGCTGTTGAATGGATGACAGCTACTGGTCTAGCTGTCGCAAACAAGGGTTCGACACCCACGTGTGTGCGTCGCAACGGGAGTTCGATTGTCGATCTGACCTTCGCTACTCCCGAACTCTGGGCCCTAATTAAGGGCTGGAGGGTAATCACGGACGTGGAGACGTATTCGGATCATCGCTATATCCGATTCGAAGTCTCCACAGCCCGTCAGGCAGCCTCATCCCGCGGCTCGTCGTCGAATGGGGGACCAAGATGGGCCCTCAAGA
The DNA here is from genome assembly GCA_963576735.1 of Bedellia somnulentella. Classification (NCBI taxonomy): domain Eukaryota; kingdom Metazoa; phylum Arthropoda; class Insecta; order Lepidoptera; family Bedelliidae; genus Bedellia; species Bedellia somnulentella. Next base: position 14,446 of record OY755188.1, on the reverse strand, counting down.
AGCTGGACAGGGAGCTTATGACTGAAGCTGCCATTGTTCAGTCGTGGCTGGCTGGTCCAGGACGAGCCGCCGACTTAAGCGATGAGGTGACGTGGTTTCGAGATGCCCTCACAGAGATCTGCGACGCATCGATGCCCCGAGCGGGCCCTACGGTTCCGAGACGGCAGGTGTACTGGTGGAACGCTGAGGTCGCGCAGTTGCGCGTAGCGTGCATTGCTGCGAAGCGCCAGTACACCCGCCATAGAAGAAGAAGGCACCGGAACGAGGCTGAAGAAAAACGCCTCTATGACGTTTTTAGAGAGGCAAAATGGGCCCTAAAAGATTCAGTATTTAGGGCCAAAATTGCCTCAAAGCAGGAATTGCTGGAGACACTCAATGACGATCCTTGGGGGCGGCCGTATAGGATGGCCCGACAAAAACTTCGCCCCTGGACGCCCCCCTTGACTAGTAGTCTCCAGCCAGAGGTCGTAGAAAACGTAGTCTCAGTCTTGTTTCCGGTCAGAGAAGAATTTGCGGCACCTGTGATGGGCGGGTACATTGCAGCGGCGGAAGTCGAAGAGGTGGTGCCGGAGGTCACTGAGCCAGAGTTGGCCGTGGCTGTTAAGCGCCTCCAGGCGAAGAAAACGGCCCCGGGCTTAGATGGAATCCCGGGGCAGGCCTGGGTGGTGGCGCTGAAGCCCTTCCTTGCTGATAGGTTGTGTAACCTGTTCTCCATGTGCCTGGAAAGAGGAGTGTTTCCTGAGCCTTGGAGAACAGGTAAATTGGTGTTGTTGCGCAAGGATGGGCGCCCTGCCGACTCACTCGAGCCTTCGGCGTTCCGGCCCATCGTTTTGCTCGACGAGGTGGGAAAGCTCTTAGAGCGGATAGTGTCCTCCCGCATCGTCGGGCATCTGGAAGAGATTGGTCCGAACTTATCGGACCAGCAATTTGGCTTCCGCGGCTGCCGCTCAGCAGTCGATGCGGTACAATGCGTCCGCAATATAGCGGACGCAGCGGTCTCTCGGGGCGAGGTGGTGCTGGCGACTTCTTTAGACATAAAGAATGCCTTCAACACCTTGCCCTATTCGTGTATCAGGGAGGCACTTATTTACCATCAAGTACCTCCTTACCTAAGGGAAATACTCGAGTCGTACCTCTCGAACCGGCAAATTACATATCCGGTCCGGGAGGGGTGGTGCCGTCGCGAAGTTACGTGCGGTGTTCCGCAGGGGTCTGTTTTAGGCCCGCTCCTGTGGAACATCGGGTACGATTGGGTCCTGCGCGGCGCCAATCTCTGGGGTGTTGAAGTTGTCTGTTACGCCGATGACACCCTAGTTACGGCTCGGGGGAAGACGTTTAGGGAGGCCGCCATACGGGCTACGGCTGGCGTAGCCCAAGTGGTGCACCGCATAAAGCTGCTGGGCTTAGAAGTGGCCCTTAACAAATCCGAGGCCATGTGGTTTCATGGGCCTCGGAATCGCCCGCCGGTGGACTCCGCCATAGTAGTGGGCGGGGTGAGGATTGCCGTCGAGACGACTCTACATTATCTTGGACTTATTCTCGACGGCCGATGGACCTTCCGCGCCCACTTTGAGCGCCTGGGGCCGAGATTGATAGTGGCAGCAGCGGCTCTTTGTAAGCTGCTGCCAAACCTGGGGGGCCCCAGGTCAGGTTGCAGGCAGCTATATGCGGGGGTCGTGCGGTCGATGGCCATGTACGGCGCCCCGATATGGGCTGACACCCTGGATGGGCCAAACGCGGCGCTGCTTCACGCGCCGCAAAGGCTCATGGCCACCAGGGTGTCGAGAGGCTACCGCACAGTCTCTCGTGAGGCTGCCTGCCTGATGGCGGGGTCGATGCCGTGGGACCTAGACGCGAAAGTCCTCGCGTCGACGTTCCACTGGCGGAAGGAACGGCGGGCTCAGGGCCACTGGCCCACGCAGACAGAAACGGCTGCCTACCGCTTGGAGGTACAGGCAGTCGCCCTCGAGGCTTGGGCGCTAAGGCTGGCCGTGCCTAGCGCCGGGCATAGGACAGTGGAGGCAATTCTCCCTGTCTTCGAGCGGTGGTTGCAGCGGGGACACGGAGCTCTCAGCTTCCGGCTTACGCAGATACTGACAGGGCATGGCTGCTTCGGTAGGTATCTGTGGAGGCTGGGCAGGGAGCAGTCTGCCCGTTGCCATCACTGCGCGGTGTGTCCGGAGGACACGGCCCAGCATACCTTAGAGGTATGCCCGGCCTGGAGTGGAGAGAGGGCGATTCTCCAAGCGGAGATCGGCCCCGATTTGTCGTTGGGGGCCGTTGTGGCGGCCATGGTCGATCGGTCGTCTGCGTGGGCTGCGGTGGCCTCCTTTTGCGAGACTGTTATGCTTGCGAAGGAGGCCGCCGAGAGAGAGAGGGAGATTGCGGACCCAGCTCGGAGAAGGGTCCGCCGCCGCGGTGTTCGACACTAGCACCGCGGCTCCTGGTGCGTCCATTCGGACGCGAAGCCCCGTTAGTGTAGTCGAGAATCTGCCTAGCGGGGTTTCAGAGGCAGGGGGTGCTCAGAGTGAGGGCTTCTGGGTGCCCATTAACACCTGCCTCGAGAAGATCGGAGGCTCAGGGGTGGCCTTGAGTTTCCGAACAAGAAGAAGGCATAAGGGAGGGGATTTGTCTTACCCCTCCCGAGAAGTGCGCCAAAAGGCGTGGTGCGCGGGACCGACGGTAGACTTCCTAGGGTGCTTCCCGTTGGTCCCGCACTAAAGGCACCTAAGATGGCCACCCGTGGGGTTTTAGTCAGTAGAAGTCTGACATATCCCCGTCGCACCCTCATGCGGCGGGGAATCCATGAGGATTTCCCCACGTAAAAAAAAAAAAAAAAAAAAAAAAAAAGGTTAGGTTAGGTTCCCCCACACGGTACAGCCTTGTCGTGGCGTGGGGGCTCAGTAGCCTCGGGCAATCCAGTCCGGGGTGAAGCTAATGTACCAAAAGTCCGCTTCTCTCCTCTGCTTCCAGAGCGAGCAGTAAGCGGACGGGAAGTCGTGGCACATTCTGATGTGCACGGCTTAGCCCCAGCGTTTGTCCACATTGGGCGGCTGGGGCGGGTGTTAGAACCTGGCGTCTGTGTCGCATCGGTCGGCCAGGATCTGTCGTTGTGGGGCGGCAGTGTCTTCATGATACTGCCGGCCAACCCGTAAGCCTACTTCGGTGGGAACGGGGGCTCAGGCAACTGAGGTCTGGGCTGCGAGGAAGAAAACCTCTATAAAAAATCACCCTAATCCCAAGGTCAGCGTGCCGAGGGGATGAATGTCTGGAGGGGGTCCAGTGCCTAGCGCAGGGGTAGGGGGGTTAAGCTCGATGGTAGGCCGAGGATAAAGCCTACCCAAACAACCATGAACAATAAGGCAATTTTGAATAGAGTTACCCAGGTGGGTCCCCGAGAGGGGGAATCCCACCCTTCTGCATCCGCGGAAGGCGCCCCCACGTATTCTGGGGGGGGCAAAAACTGCCTCGCAGGTCCTTCTTCAAAGGGCCTGCGTCTAAACGACGACCATAGCTTATCCATCACGGACTTCGATCTTAATAGTAATATGGACTTTCCCTATATGGGAAGCATAGAGGACGTTGATTTGGCTTCTGGAAATGACTTTGCTGGAGCTGAGTCTGAGGATTCCAACTCACTTAGTTGCAGAGACCTTACTTCAAAAAGTTTTTGGAGTAACTCCGAACGCAGAAAGCGAACAAGAGATAGTGAAGAATCTGGTCCATCAGATTCAGATACCAGTAGGGACACTGTGCCTGGTAGTACCCTTTCTAAAAGAGGTAGAGGGAGACCACCTACTACCGGTAAATTTATTGGTGTTGGCAGAGCTAGGGCCGAGCAAGCAGCAGCTAGGAGAGAAGATTTCCTTCTCCGCCAACAAAAAGAAAAAGAGGACATGTCAAACAAATTGGAAAAGTCTAATCAGAGGAGAGAAAAAACTCGGCCAAAAGTAGTCATCGACGAAACACCAGCTGCGGATAAAATCGCTGAAGACCTGGCAAAAATAGTAAAAAGAGAAATAGATGTAATTCTTGGTGTGGCAAATAGGTCAAGGAATTTAAAGGGAACATTCGTTAGAGACCTTCAGAATGCTGCTAAATCAATAAACAATGCATCAGAGGCTCTGTTAGCAAGAACGTCTTCTGAAGAAGTTAAAAAGCTTCAAGAAGATAACACACGACTCAGAGACGAACTCAAAAATATAAGAGAATTCCACGATCAGGAACAAGCGTCTTTACGCTCTGAACTGGTTGCTCTAAGAGAGGAAATTAGGGGCCAGCGACCGAACCCTGAGACTATAGGAAGCGAGGATTTTATCCGCTCTGTCATGGTACAAGTAGGTAGCATGATGAACGCTCGACTGGAGGCATTAGAGGAACGCCTTCTACCTAGAAAGATCATACGCCCGCCGCTGGCAGCGGACAAAAGGCCTCTGAGTACGCCACATAATACAGTACCTACCGTACTTGCAGATGCAACTGCACCTGCAGCTGAGGTCAGTAAAGGAAAGGGGAAGGGCAAGGGAAAAGGGAAAGATAGTGGGTCAACTGTCACCAATAAATCCCCCACAGTAACCTCAAAAGGCGGTCAAAAAACAGGCTCGAAGGTGCAACCAACTGCTAGCACATCTGTGACACCGCAGGCAGAGACCTGGTCCACAGTGGTTCGTCGTGGTAAAAAGCCGAAATCAGTGAGCGCTGCTCCGGCAGTGCCTAAAACTAAACCGTCTAAAGCCACAAAGTTACGCACTCCTCGCTCGGTAGCGGTGGTAATCACGTTGGAACAGGGGGCCAAGGAAAGAGGTGTCACCTATAAGACAGTAATGACCGAGGCTAAAGAAAAGCTTGACTTGCTTAGTCTTGGGATAGGTGGAGCCCGAATGAGAACGGGTATTACTGGAGCCAGGAAAATTGAGCTTCCTGCATCGCAAGCAGAAAAGGCTGATGCGTTAGCAGAAAAGCTCCGTGAGATTCTTCCGCTGGATGTTGCACGGGTCTCTAGGCCAATGAAATGCGCTGAATTGCGTATAACAGGACTGGATGACTCTGTAACTCCAAAAGAAGTGGCGGAAGCAGTAGCCAGAGATGGTGGTTGTTCCGTAACGGATGTGTCTGTTGGGAATATTAGAGAGGTCCCGCGAGCACTAGGCGCTGTCTGGGTTCGCTGTCCGGTTGAAGCAGCGAAAAAACTCACAAACGCCAAATCAATCTTGGTAGGATGGTCAGAGGCACGAGTACGTCTGCTGCCTCAAAGAGAGCTTAGATGCTATAAATGCCTCTTAGTCGGACACGTTGGTGTCAACTGCACTTCGAGCATTGATCGGAGTAACACATGTTTCCGCTGTGGCCAGCCCGGTCACAAAGCTAACTCATGCGGTAACAAACCATCGTGTCCAGTCTGCATAGATAGCTCGAAACCGGGCGAGCATAGAATTGGCGCCAAATCTTGCATGGCAACCAAAACCGGCGGGAAGAAATCAAAAAAGAGTGGGAATGTTTCAATAAAAGCTCACCAATCTGCACCCACACGGCAACCTATTGTTTTAGTGGAGCGAATGGAAGAAGAGGAACCCATAGCCGTCGCTGATTGATGGCTATGAGGTTACTTCAGGTGAACCTCAACCACTGCGCCACTGCTCAGGATCTGTTTTTCCAGAGTATGGCGGAGTGGTTGATACAAATAGGAGTGGTCTCGGAGCCATACTTTGTCCCTGCAGGGGTAAATTGGGTGTCGGACCTGGATGGCGTGGCGGCGATTACCGTCAGCCAGTCATCAGGACTGCTGCTTGAAGAAGTGATTAGAGGCAGGGGTTTCGTCTCAGCTCGTGTTGGGGAAATAGTAATCTTTTCTGTATACTTTTCCCCAAATGAAACCCTTGCCAACTATGAAGTGTTTATGCAGGAGGTAGAAGCAGCAGTCCTGCAACGCTCTCCTCGTCAGGTCCTGGTCGCCGGAGATTTCAATGCCAAGTCTGTGGCTTGGGGATCTCCGGCCACTGATCGTTTTGGCGAGACTGTGCTGGAGTGGGCGACGTCCACGGGCGTGGCCATCGTAAATAGGGGTTCGACACCCACATGCGTTCGGCATAACGGGAGTTCGATTGTCGATCTGACTTTCGCAACTCCCGGTCTCTGGGCCCTTATCAAGGGCTGGAGAGTCATCACAGACGTGGAGTCGTTTTCGGATCACCGATACATCCGTTACGACCTCTCCACGTCCCGTGCAGCCACCTTACCAGGCGGTCAGTCGACAAATGGGGGACCCAGATGGGCCCTCAGCAAGCTGGACAAAGAAGTAATGGTCGAGGCTGCTATTGTCCAGTCCTGGTTGGCACCGTCTGGTACAGCAGTCGACATCCGTGCTGAGGTGGACTGGTTTCGTGAGGCTCTCACAGAGATTTGCGATGCGTCTATGCCCCGAGTGGGACCTATGGCTCCGAGACGCCAAGTGCACTGGTGGTCTGCCGAAATTGCTCGCCTACGACAGGCGAGCATCGTGGCACGCCGCCGGTGCAAAAGACAGAGGAGGAGAAGGCCTCGGGACGAGGCCGAGGAAATCCGCCGCGTGGAGGCCTTTCGCGAAGCGAAAAAGGCCCTGAAAATAGCAATAATCAGGGCCAAGGAAGAGTCCAGAAATGAGCTCCGGGAGGCTCTTAATAGAGATCCATGGGGGCGCCCTTATAGAGTGGCGATGCAAAAGCTTCGCCCCTGGGCTCCCCCGCTCACGACGAGCCTCCAGCCCTACGTGGTGGAGAATGTCGTCTCGGCATTGTTCCCGGATAGGGGGGCGCATCAGCCCCCCGTGATGATATGTGAGCGGCAACGTCCGGTGGACGACCGGCTGGTTCCCGAGGTGACGGAGCCGGAGTTGGCGGTGGCTATCGAGCGCCTGAAAGCAAGGAAGACAGCCCCGGGTCTAGATGGAATCCCGGGGCAGGCGTGGGTCGTGGCGCTCAAGCCCTTCCTTGAAGTGAGGTTCAGGGGCCTGTTTTCTGCGTGCCTGGAAGAAGGAGTATTTCCGGAGCCGTGGAAAACGGGCAAACTCGTTTTGTTGCGGAAGGAGGGGCGCCCCGCCGACTCCATTGAGCCTTCGGCATTTCGGCCAATCGTTCTGCTCGACGAGGCGGGCAAGCTTTTAGAGCGGGTTATTTCGGCCCGTATCGTCGATCATCTCGAAGGAACCGGTCCAAACCTCTCGGACCACCAGTATGGTTTTCGGCGTTGTCGTTCAACTGTTCATGCGGTTCTGCGGGTCCGCTCAATAGCGGACGAGGCGGTCTGCCAGGGTGAGGTGGTATTGGCGGTCTCCATCGACATCAAAAACGCCTTTAACACCATGCCCTGGTCTTGCATCGAGGAGGCACTGAAGTACCATGACGTGCCTCCCTACATCAAGAGGATTCTCGGGTCGTACCTCTCGGATCGGTACATTACGTATCCGCTTCGGGAGGGTTGGGGTCGCCGCGAAATGTCTTGCGGTGTTCCACAGGGCTCAGTCTTGGGCCCGCTCCTGTGGAACATCGGCTACGACTGGGTCTTACGCGGCGCCAATCTCTGGGGTGTCCAACTCACCTGTTACGCAGACGACACCCTAGTGACGGCCCGAGGCAAGACTTACAGAGAGGCCGCCATCCGCGGAACTGCGGGTGTGGCGCACGTGGTGCGCCGAATAAGGTCGCTGGGTCTGGAAGTGGCCCTGAATAAGTCCGAGGCCATGTGGTTCCATGGTCCTCGGAACGGTCCGCCGGTTGGGGAATCCGCCATCGTCGTGGGTGGCGAGAGGATTGCCGTCGAGTCAAGTTTGAAATACCTTGGATTAGTACTCGACGGCCGTTGGACGTTCCGCGCTCACTTCGAGCGTTTAGGGCCCCGGTTGATGGTTGCGGCAGCTGCACTCTGCAGACTCCTGCCGAACCTTGGGGGCCCTAGGGACGCATGCAGGCAGCTCTATATGGGAGTCGTACGGTCCATGGCCATGTACGGCTCCCCAGTGTGGGCTGACGCCCTGAAAGGGTCAAACGCGGCGCTTCTTCATGCGCCGCAACGACTCATGGCTGTCAGGGCGTCAAGGGGATACCGCACGGTATCCCGAGAGGCTGCCTGCCTAATGGCGGGTTCAAAGCCGTGGGAGTTAGACGCGCAAGTTCTCGCGTCGACCTTCCACTGGCGTGAAGAACGGCGGACACAGGGCCACTGGCCCACGGATCGGGAGACTGCGGCCTACAAACGGGAGGTCGAGTCAGCTGCCCTGGAGGCCTGGGCACTGCGGCTGGGTCAGCCGAGTGCGGGGCACAGGACGGTGGAGGCGATCCTCCCCGTCTTTACGCAGTGGTTGCAGCGAGAGCACGGATCTCTGAGCTTTCGGCTGACACAGGTCCTTTCCGGGCATGGTTGCTTCGGGAAGTACCTGTGGCGGCTGGGCAAGGAGCAGGCTGCTCGTTGCCACCACTGCCTAAATTTTCCCGAGGAGACGGCACAGCACACCCTAGAAGTGTGCCCAGCGTGGGATGAAGAGAGGGCAGCACTCCGGGCGGTCATCGGCCCGGATCTCTCTCTGCCAGCCGTGGTCGCGGCTATGGTGGAGAGACCCGATGCGTGGGCGGCGGCGGCCTCCTTTTGCGAACGAGTCATGCTCGCAAAGGAGGCCGCCGAACGAGAGAGGGAGTTGGCGGACCCCACCAGAAGGGGCCGTCGTCGCCGCGGTGCCAGGAACCCTTGATGCACCGCGGCCTTGGTAGGGTCTTCTAAGACCACGGAGCCCCCATATGGCGTGCGTCGCCGAAAGTGGGGCTCCACGGGCAGGAGGCGCGCAGAGTGGGGTTATCTGCGCGCTACTCAACCCTGCCCGAGAAGGGCGGACGCTCAGGTGGCCCTGAGCGTCCGCTGCTTGGTGATGGTAAAAAAGGGGGGTACAAAAACCCCCTCTTGAGGTACGCCACAAGGCGTTAGGTGCTGGGGGTCCGAGGAATATTGCCTACGGTTAAAGTCTTCAAGGACCCCCAAACAGTATGCACCAAGAAGGGCCACCGTGGGGTTTTAGTCAGTAGAAGTCTGACATATCCCCGTCGCACCCCCATGCGGCGGGGAATCCATGAGGATTTCCCCACGAAAAAAAAAAAAAAAAAAAAGGTTAGGTTAGGTTAGGTTAGGTTAGGTTAGGTTAGGTTAGGTTAGGTTAGGTTAGGTTAGGTTAGGTTAGGTTAGGTTAGGTTCCCCCACACGGTACAGCCTTGTCGTGGCGTGGGGGCTCAGTAGCCTCGGGCAATCCAGTCCGGGGTGAAGCTAATGTACCAAAAGTCCGCTTCTCTCCTCTGCTTCCAGAGCGAGCAGTAAGCGGACGGGAAGTCGTGGCACATTCTGATGTGCACGGCTTAGCCCCAGCGTTTGTCCACATTGGGCGGCTGGGGCGGGTGTTAGAACCTGGCGTCTGTGTCGCATCGGTCGGCCAGGTTCTGTCTTGTCGTGGATTCGGTCCCAGCGACTGTCCATATTGGGCGGCTGGTGATGGAGGGGCGGCAGTGTCTTCATGATACTGCCGGCCAACCCGTAAGCCTACTTCGGTGGGAATGGGGGCTCAGGCCACTGAGGTCTGGGCTGCGAGGAAGAAAACCTCTATAAAAAATTACCCTAATCCTAAGGTCAGCGTGCCGAGAGGATGAGTGTCTGGAGGGGGTCCAGTGCCTAGCGCAGGGGTAGGGGGGTGAAGCTCGATGGTAGGCCGAGGGTAAAGCCTACCAAACAACAAAAATGAATCAATCGGCAAATTTAAAGAAATCTACCCAGGTGGGTCCCCGAAAGGGGGAATCCCACCCTTCCGCATCCGCGGGAGGCGCCCCCACGTATTCTGGGGGGGGCAAAATCTGCCACAACAACGACCCAAGCAATCTTTTAATGGACTTTGATATGAGCGATACGGCTGTGGAAATTATGAGCGACAGCTCTTACGTTTCCACAGAGTACAATGGCGGCTCCAAATCGAAAGAGAGTCAAATAGACTCTCGACGAAAGCGGAGTTACGGAGGAAGTGAATCGGCCTCATCCGATTCTGACACCACAAGGGGGAGGGATTTTTCGTCTCCAACCCCAAGCAAAACCTCTGCAAAGCGGGGGCGAGGCCGGCCACCCACGACGGGGAAATACATTGGCATAGGGAAAGCCCGTGAGGAAGCTGCAGCAGCAAGACGAGAGAGTTTTCTCCTGCAGGAAACAGAGGATTTAAGTCAGAAAATGGAGCGATATAACCGGCTCTCAGAAAAAAGACGTGCAAAAACTCTGGAGAATCCAGTTCCTGCGTCTTCCAAGACGGCCCACGAAATCAATGCTCAAATGAAAGAGGATACGGCCGCCATTTTAGAGGTGGCCAATAAATCGAAGAAATTGAAGGGAACCCTGGTAAGGGTCCTCAAAAATGCTGTTGCTTCCATCACGGAGTCCTCGGAGGCTTTGTTGGAGAGGTCTTCAACGGAAGAGACCCGAAAGCTACAGCAAGAGAACTCTCGCCTTAAACATGAGCTCACACAAATGAGGGTTGACAATGCCAACCTTCAACAAGAGCAAAATTCTTTGAGGAAAGAGCTGGACGCACTACGAGATGAGGTTCGTAATGGCCGTACAGATCCAGAAGCCGACTCAAACCTGGCTCGCACAATCATGGTTCAGGTTGGAACCATGGTAAACGCCAGGTTAGAAGCCCTAGAAGATCGGCTTTTGCCGGAAACACGTGTCCGTCCACCCCTGGCATTTGATAAGGCGACTAAAGCTGGGCAAACTTCTAAACCTTTGTCTCCCCAGGTAGAAGACAAAGGTAAGGAAAATAAAAACAAAGGCAAGGGAAAGGGAAAGCAAACGCCTAAACCATCCTCATTGCCGGTGCAAGAGGCAACTCTGCCAAACCGGAGTCGGGCAAAGGCTTTGGTTTCGATACTGCAGTCGGCTCCTGGCCCCTCATCATCGGTGAACGAGTCCTGGGCAACGGTGGTCCGCCGCGGAGGGAAGAAAAAGAAGGCCGTTGCACCTGTCAAGGCCTCACAAAAAGTAACGGCGCAAGCAGCTGCCAAAAAACTTAAACCACCGCGTTCTGCCGCGGTGATAGTAAGCTTGAGTGAAGATGCTGCAAAAAGTGGTTTGACGCTGGGAAATATCATTTCCGATGCCAAAACTAAAATCGATTTCCCTGGTTTAGGCATTGGACCCATGCGCATTCGCTCAGCTCTAACTGGAGCCCGGAAATTTGAAATTTCGGGTGAGCAGGCTCCAGAAAAAGCTGACACCTTTGCGGCAAAACTTCGGGAAGTTCTTCCGTTGAACTCGGTTAGGATATCCAGGCCAACAAAGGTTGAAGCTTTGCGGCTCGTTGACTTGGATGACTCTGTGTCGGAGCAAGAAATAGCCGAAGCAGTGGCCTGCGTGGGTGGGTGCGGCCGGGATGATGTTCGGGTAGGAAAGGTGTCAGTTGGATACCGAGGATCCTGCTCGGCTCTCATACGTTGTCCCATTACTGCCGCTAAAAAGCTGTTGCAGACGGGTTCTCTTCAGATTGGCTGGGGCAGAGTGACAGTGCAGCACTTACCACATAGGGAGTTGCGCTGTTACAAGTGCTTAGAGGCGGGGCACGTTCGTGCCAATTGTAAATCCCAGGTGGATCGCAGTGAACTCTGCTTCCGTTGCGGCTCCTCAGGGCATAAAGCCGAGGTATGTTTGAATAAGCCATGTTGCCCAATTTGTAAGGCAGCAGGCAAACTTTGCGAACATACAGTGGGGGCAAAAAGCTGTTCGAGTTCGACTTCGAAACAGAAAAAGCCTAAAAAGCGCCAACATGCTGGGAAAAGTATGCCACTTTTAGCTCCAGCAAGTGACAGCAACAGCCCGAACAAAGGGCCAGTGGAGGAACCCATGGTCGTTAATTGATAATGGCTTTGCGGTTCCTCCAAGTGAACTTAAACCACTGCGCCACTGCTCAAGATCTCTTCTTTCAGAGCGTGGCGGAGTGGTCTATTAATGTGGGTATTGTCTCGGAGCCATATTACGTCCCTACAAGGGCTAATTGGGTGTCGGACCTAAATGGTGTGGCGGCTATAACCGTCACTAGCTCGTCGGGGCTGCTGCTAGAAGAAGTGAGAAGGGGCAGGGGTTTCGTCTCGGCACGGGTGGGGGATTTAGTTATCTTTTCCCTCTACTTTTCGCCGAACGACTCCCTTGCCAATTTCGAGACTTTTCTGCAAGATCTCGAAGCAGCAGTCCTACAATGTCGCCCACGCCAAGTATTGGTCGCTGGAGACTTCAATGCCAAATCTACGGCTTGGGGTTCTCCGGCGACAGACGCCTTTGGTGGGGCGGTTTTAGAGTGGGCGACAGCCGCGGGATTGTCCGCGGCAAATAGGGGTTCGACACCTACATGCGTCAGGCATAACGGGAGTTCGATTGTCGATTTAACATTCGCAACTCCCGACCTCTGGGCCCTGATCAAGGGCTGGAGGGTTGTCACAGACGTGGAGTCGTACTCAGACCATCAGTATATCCGGTTTGAGATCTCCACGTCCAGACCAGCCACCCAACCGGGTGGAGCGTCGGCAAATGGGGGACCTAGGTGGGCCCTCAGCAGGCTGGACAAGGAGATGATGGTGGAAGCCTCCATCGTCCAGTCCTGGATGTCACCGCCGCCCGGTGCGGCCGTCGACATCAGTGCCGAGGTGAGCTGGTTTCGTGAAGCCCTCACAGAGGTATGCGACGCGTCGATGCCCCGAGTGGGACCGATGGCTCCGAGACGCCAGATGCACTGGTGGTCCGCCGAGATCGCACAACTCCGACGTGCGAGCATCGCGGCGAGACGCCAGTGCAAAAGAATAAGAAGAAGGAGACGCCGGGACGAGGCCGAAGAGAACCGCGTTGTCGAGGCTTTCCGGGAGGCTAAGAAAGCATTAAAACTGGCGATTTATGATGCCAAAGAAGCCTCCCGAAAGGAATTACTGGAGGCTCTAGACGATGATCCATGGGGGCGCGCCTACAGAATGGCCAGGCAAAGGTTAAGACCATGGGCGCCCCCACTAACTACGAGCCTCCAGACTATTGTGGTGGAAAATGTGGTTTCGGCCCTGTTCCCGGCCAGGGGGGTGCATCAGCCCCCCATGATGGCGATTGAGCGGCGGCGTTCGGTGGACGAACTTCTCGTCCCCGAAGTAACCGAACCGGAGTTGGCGGTGGCCATAGAGCGCCTGAAGAAGAAGAAGACGGCCCCGGGACTAGATGGGATCCCGGGGCAGGCGTGGGTAGTGGCGCTCAAGCCCTTCCTGGAGGAGAGGTTTCGGGGCCTGTTCTCCACGTGCCTGGAACAAGGTGTGTTTCCAGAGCCGTGGAAGACGGGTAAACTCGTGCTTCTGCGAAAGGATGGGCGCCCCGCCGACTCCGTAGAACCCTCGGCTTTTCGACCGATTGTGCTGCTCGACGAGGCGGGTAAACTTTTAGAGAGGGTGATCTCTGCCCGAATCGTCGAGCACCTCGAGGGAGCTGGTCCAAATCTCTCGGACCAGCAGTTCGGTTTTAGACGCTGCCGCTCGACTGTACACGCAGTTCTGCGAGTCCGCTCAATAGCGGACGAGGCGGTCTCCCAGGGCGAGGTGGTGTTGGCGGTATCACTCGATATCAAGAACGCATTCAACACCATCCCCTGGTCCTGTATAACGGAGGCACTGAAATTTCACGAAGTGCCTCCGTACTTGAGGAGGATCCTCGGGTCGTACCTCTCGGATCGGTTCATCACGTATCCGCTTCGGGAGGGTTGGGGTCGCCGCGAGATGTCTTGCGGTGTTCCACAGGGCTCAGTCTTGGGCCCGCTCCTGTGGAACATCGGATACGATTGGGTTTTACGCGGCGCCAACCTCTGGGGTGTCCAACTTACCTGTTATGCAGACGACACCCTAGTGACGGCCCGAGGGAAAACATACAGAGAGGCCGCCATTCGCGGAACTGCAGGAGTGGCGCACGTTGTGCGCCGGATCAGGTCATTGGGCCTGGAAGTGGCCCTGAATAAATCCGAGGCCATGTGGTTCCATGGTCCTCGGAACGGTCCGCCGGCTGGAGAATCCGCCATCGTTGTGGGTGGCGAGAGGATTGCCGTCGAGTCAACTTTGAAGTATCTTGGATTAGTGCTCGACGGCCGATGGACGTTCCGCGCTCACTTCGAGCGTTTGGGGCCCCGGTTGATGGTTGCGGCAGCTGCACTCTGCAGACTCCTGCCGAACCTTGGGGGCCCTAGGAACGGGTGCAGGCAGCTCTACATGGGGGTCGTACGGTCCATGGCCATGTACGGCTCCCCAGTCTGGGCTGACGCCCTGAAGGGGTCGAATGCGGCGCTTCTTCACGCGCCGCAACGGCTCATGGCTGTCAGGGCGTCAAGGGGATACCGTACGGTATCCCGAGAGGCTGCCTGCCTATTGGCGGGTTCAAAGCC
>OY755187.1:17551289-17564748 GCA_963576735.1 Bedellia somnulentella | reverse complement strand
CGAGTCACTTAGAACGTGAAATTTTTACAAGTCCAGTGTTCGCCTTGCACGTCGTATTTTTACTATATAACGGCTCGCCTCGGAGCTGATCATTGTGATTGTGACGTGGGTTAGGTGTGTCTAGGTGATGGCTTCACGATGTGGTACGTTAGGTTTCATTCGTCGCGTTAATACACCCTATATGGGCTTAGGTCGGGCAAATCCATTACGAGAAAAATGTCGACACAATCCATTACGAGAAAAATGTCGAGTCAAATATGACTTTGAATGTTTAATAGAAGGATGGTGATGATCATGACGATGACGATCGATATCAAATATCAATGCTCGTGCGTTGCTCTATACGAATATGTGCTCGGTTTTGGTCTCCTATACATGGCAGCGGTGATGATGATGATGAGCTGGTTTGTGATGATGATGATGAGTTTGATATTTCAAACGGTAGGCGCAACGCTCCCGATGCTGGCAAACTAAACATCATACGAATCGGATAGCGGGAACATGCAAAAATAACCAAACAAATGTTTAATATTTTCATTACGAGAAAAATGTCGAGTCACTTAGAACGTGAAATTTTTACAAGTCCAATGTTCGCCATGCACCTTGCATTTTTACTATATAACGGCTCGCCTCGGAGCTGATCATTGTGATTGTGACGTGGGTTAGGTGTGTCTAGGTGATGGCTTCACGATGTGGTACGTTAGGTTTCATTCGTCGCGTTAATACACCCTATATGGGCTTAGGTCGGCCAAATCCATTACGAGAAAAATGTCGAAACTATTAGAACTTGAAAATTTTACAAGTCCAGTGTTCGTATTTTTACTATATAACGGCTCGCCTCGGAGCTGATCATGATGTATATGATGTGGGTTAGGTGTGTCTAGGTGATGGCTTCACGATGTGGTAGGTTAGGTTTCATTCGTCGCGTTAATACACCCTATATGGGCTTAGGTCGGGCAAATCCATTACGAGAAAAATGTCGACACAATCCATTACGAGAAAAATGTCGAGTCAAATATGACTTTGAATGTTTAATAGAAGGATGGTGATGATCATGACGATGACGATCGATATCAAATATCAATGCTCGTGCGTTGCTCTATACGAATATGTGCTCGGTTTTGGTCTCCTATACATGGCAGCGGTGATGATGATGATGAGCTGGTTTGTGATGATGATGATGAGTTTGATATTTCAAACGGTAGGCGCAACGCTCCCGATGCTGGCAAACTAAACATCATACGAATCGGATAGCGGGAACATGCAAAAATAACCAAACAAATGTTTAATATTTTCATTACGAGAAAAATGTCGAGTCACTTAGAACGTGAAATTTTTACAAGTCCAATGTTCGCCATGCACCTTGCATTTTTACTATATAACGGCTCGCCTCGGAGCTGATCATTGTGATTGTGACGTGGGTTAGGTGTGTCTAGGTGATGGCTTCACGATGTGGTACGTTAGGTTTCATTCGTCGCGTTAATACACCCTATATGGGCTTAGGTCGGGCAAATCCATTACGAGAAAAATGTCGACACAATCCATTACGAGAAAAATGTCGAGTCAAATATGACTTTGAATGTTTAATAGAAGGATGGTGATGATCATGACGATGACGATCGATATCAAATATCAATGCTCGTGCGTTGCTCTATACGAATATGTGCTCGGTTTTGGTCTCCTATACATGGCAGCGGTGATGATGATGATGAGCTGGTTTGTGATGATGATGATGAGTTTGATATTTCAAACGGTAGGCGCAACGCTCCCGATGCTGGCAAACTAAACATCATACGAATCGGATAGCGGGAACATGCAAAAATAACCAAACAAATGTTTAATATTTTCATTACGAGAAAAATGTCGAGTCACTTAGAACGTGAAATTTTTACAAGTCCAATGTTCGCCATGCACCTTGCATTTTTACTATATAACGGCTCGCCTCGGAGCTGATCATTGTGATTGTGACGTGGGTTAGGTGTGTCTAGGTGATGGCTTCACGATGTGGTACGTTAGGTTTCATTCGTCGCGTTAATACACCCTATATGGGCTTAGGTCGGCCAAATCCATTACGAGAAAAATGTCGAAACTATTAGAACTTGAAAATTTTACAAGTCCAGTGTTCGTATTTTTACTATATAACGGCTCGCCTCGGAGCTGATCATGATGTATATGATGTGGGTTAGGTGTGTCTAGGTGATGGCTTCACGATGTGGTAGGTTAGGTTTCATTCGTCGCGTTAATACACCCTATATGGGCTTAGGTCGGCCAAATCCATTACGAGAAAAATGTCGACACAATCCATTACGAGAAAAATGTCGAGTCAAATATGACTTTGAATGTTTAATAGAAGGATGGTGATGATCATGACGATGACGATCGATATCAAATATCAATGCTCGTGCGTTGCTCTATACGAATATGTGCTCGGTTTTGGTCTCCTATACATGGCAGCGGTGATGATGATGATGAGCTGGTTTGTGATGATGATGATGAGTTTGATATTTCAAACGGTAGGCGCAACGCTCCCGATGCTGGCAAACTAAACATCATACGAATCGGATAGCGGGAACATGCAAAAATAACCAAACAAATGTTTAATATTTTCATTACGAGAAAAATGTCGAGTCACTTAGAACGTGAAATTTTTACAAGTCCAATGTTCGCCATGCACCTTGCATTTTTACTATATAACGGCTCGCCTCGGAGCTGATCATTGTGATTGTGACGTGGGTTAGGTGTGTCTAGGTGATGGCTTCACGATGTGGTACGTTAGGTTTCATTCGTCGCGTTAATACACCCTATATGGGCTTAGGTCGGGCAAATCCATTACGAGAAAAATGTCGACACAATCCATTACGAGAAAAATGTCGAGTCAAATATGACTTTGAATGTTTAATAGAAGGATGGTGATGATCATGACGATGACGATCGATATCAAATATCAATGCTCGTGCGTTGCTCTATACGAATATGTGCTCGGTTTTGGTCTCCTATACATGGCAGCGGTGATGATGATGATGAGCTGGTTTGTGATGATGATGATGAGTTTGATATTTCAAACGGTAGGCGCAACGCTCCCGATGCTGGCAAACTAAACATCATACGAATCGGATAGCGGGAACATGCAAAAATAACCAAACAAATGTTTAATATTTTCATTACGAGAAAAATGTCGAGTCACTTAGAACGTGAAATTTTTACAAGTCCAATGTTCGCCATGCACCTTGCATTTTTACTATATAACGGCTCGCCTCGGAGCTGATCATTGTGATTGTGACGTGGGTTAGGTGTGTCTAGGTGATGGCTTCACGATGTGGTACGTTAGGTTTCATTCGTCGCGTTAATACACCCTATATGGGCTTAGGTCGGCCAAATCCATTACGAGAAAAATGTCGAAACTATTAGAACTTGAAAATTTTACAAGTCCAGTGTTCGTATTTTTACTATATAACGGCTCGCCTCGGAGCTGATCATGATGTATATGATGTGGGTTAGGTGTGTCTAGGTGATGGCTTCACGATGTGGTAGGTTAGGTTTCATTCGTCGCGTTAATACACCCTATATGGGCTTAGGTCGGCCAAATCCATTACGAGAAAAATGTCGACACAATCCATTACGAGAAAAATGTCGAGTCAAATATGACTTTGAATGTTTAATAGAAGGATGGTGATGATCATGACGATGACGATCGATATCAAATATCAATGCTCGTGCGTTGCTCTATACGAATATGTGCTCGGTTTTGGTCTCCTATACATGGCAGCGGTGATGATGATGATGAGCTGGTTTGTGATGATGATGATGAGTTTGATATTTCAAACGGTAGGCGCAACGCTCCCGATGCTGGCAAACTAAACATCATACGAATCGGATAGCGGGAACATGCAAAAATAACCAAACAAATGTTTAATATTTTCATTACGAGAAAAATGTCGAGTCACTTAGAACGTGAAATTTTTACAAGTCCAATGTTCGCCATGCACCTTGCATTTTTACTATATAACGGCTCGCCTCGGAGCTGATCATTGTGATTGTGACGTGGGTTAGGTGTGTCTAGGTGATGGCTTCACGATGTGGTACGTTAGGTTTCATTCGTCGCGTTAATACACCCTATATGGGCTTAGGTCGGGCAAATCCATTACGAGAAAAATGTCGACACAATCCATTACGAGAAAAATGTCGAGTCAAATATGACTTTGAATGTTTAATAGAAGGATGGTGATGATCATGACGATGACGATCGATATCAAATATCAATGCTCGTGCGTTGCTCTATACGAATATGTGCTCGGTTTTGGTCTCCTATACATGGCAGCGGTGATGATGATGATGAGCTGGTTTGTGATGATGATGATGAGTTTGATATTTCAAACGGTAGGCGCAACGCTCCCGATGCTGGCAAACTAAACATCATACGAATCGGATAGCGGGAACATGCAAAAATAACCAAACAAATGTTTAATATTTTCATTACGAGAAAAATGTCGAGTCACTTAGAACGTGAAATTTTTACAAGTCCAATGTTCGCCATGCACCTTGCATTTTTACTATATAACGGCTCGCCTCGGAGCTGATCATTGTGAT
Organism: Bedellia somnulentella; assembly: GCA_963576735.1. Lineage (NCBI taxonomy): Eukaryota > Metazoa > Arthropoda > Insecta > Lepidoptera > Bedelliidae > Bedellia > Bedellia somnulentella. The sequence goes on along the minus strand of OY755187.1, from coordinate 17,560,161 downwards.
TGTGACGTGGGTTAGGTGTGTCTAGGTGATGGCTTCACGATGTGGTACGTTAGGTTTCATTCGTCGCGTTAATACACCCTATATGGGCTTAGGTCGGCCAAATCCATTACGAGAAAAATGTCGAAACTATTAGAACTTGAAAATTTTACAAGTCCAGTGTTCGTATTTTTACTATATAACGGCTCGCCTCGGAGCTGATCATGATGTATATGATGTGGGTTAGGTGTGTCTAGGTGATGGCTTCACGATGTGGTAGGTTAGGTTTCATTCGTCGCGTTAATACACCCTATATGGGCTTAGGTCGGCCAAATCCATTACGAGAAAAATGTCGACACAATCCATTACGAGAAAAATGTCGAGTCAAATATGACTTTGAATGTTTAATAGAAGGATGGTGATGATCATGACGATGACGATCGATATCAAATATCAATGCTCGTGCGTTGCTCTATACGAATATGTGCTCGGTTTTGGTCTCCTATACATGGCAGCGGTGATGATGATGATGAGCTGGTTTGTGATGATGATGATGAGTTTGATATTTCAAACGGTAGGCGCAACGCTCCCGATGCTGGCAAACTAAACATCATACGAATCGTATAGCGGGAACATGCAAAAATAACCAAACAAATGTTTAATATTTTCATTACGAGAAAAATGTCGAGTCAAATATGACTTTGAATGTTTAATAGAAGGATGGTGATGATCATGATGATGACGGTCGATATCAAATATCAATGCTCGTGCGTTGCTCTATACGAATATTTGCTCGGTTTTGGTCTCCTATACATGGCAGCGGTGATGATGATGATGAGCTGGTTTGTGATGATGATGATGAGTTTGATATTTCAAACGGTAGGCGCAACGCTCCCGATGCTGGCAAACTAAACATCATACGAATCGGATATCGGGAACATGCAAAAATAACCAAGCAAAGGTCCAAAAATTGAGGGATGCGCGTGCGCCGCACGCGCGAGCCTATATATGTGCCGTCTAACGGACGCGATGTGTATGCAGCGGGCGACCGTACGCCCGCCGCGCAGATCGTTCCTAGCGACGCGACACTCACTCACTTCGGTTTACACGAATATGCGTTGTATTTGTAAAGATGCTATGTCATCCAGTCGGGGTGCTCCTCGTCGATGCTCGCACTTCTAATGTAACATACTTATATGTGGTCGGCCAACTCGTCTAGCATGGCTGTCATGTGAGCACGATTGTGCCCGATGTAAAGCATATTACTCGGTATGGTTACTAAGAAATATAGATGTGCGAGCGTCGCTCGTGTTGCGCTTCGCCTGGATGTGGTTTGTGAAACCAGAGTGTGTGGTGTGCCGTAGTCGTCTCTGCTGGTGCTCGCGCTGTGTATTATATGAAAAGTGCTAATGTACGATCTTGGATGTTGTACCACTTAGCGTTGATCGCATAAGACAAGCGCGCGCCTTGTTAGAGACAAAAAAAAGGAACTCTGCGCGGCGGTAGCGTTATGTGTGTGTTCGTTATGCGTATGCCTCTCGTCTCGTCATTTAAAAGACGTGTTACATAGAAGTGTCGAGGAGAAACTGACTGGCTTTCGGGCTCTGTTGTTTCTATCTCGATACGCTCGTCGTCGTTTTGTCAAAAACGACTACGACTGTTACACATTGTTCATCGGCGGACCTTTATTGGTACGTCGAGTATTCTTCACGAGTGATGGATAAAATATTACTAAGTACCGCGGCACGTAAAAGCGTTGTCGCGCGTATTTTAGTATAGACGAGGGTTGTCGTCTCTGAATACACACCGGGCGAAATCGTCGATGGTACAACGATCATAGAGGTAAATATACATATCCGTGAATCGCTGTCTCGGTCGAACGTTCAACAATGGCGTGCATATACAGTGCGCTCAGTGTTGGTGGTGACACCACGCTTAAAATGTGGAGACACGCAAGTATGCCCGGTTCGATGAGAGATGAGAACGTCTCGAAATCGACTCCGCGCATGCCGGTGTGTCTCTCGTGCTAGTGAATCCGCCGCACGCTCGCGCCTTAGGTCGTGGCGTGCGGTAACGGAGTCGCGTGCGCGTAACAGAGCGCGCGCGTTCGGAATCCTTTAACGGGGATTTCGTGTCGTGTGGTCAGCTCCCTGGTTGATCCTGCCAGTAGTTATATGCTTGTCTCAAAGATTAAGCCATGCATGTCTCAGTGCAAGCCGTATTAAGGCGATACCGCAAATGGCTCAATATATCAGTTTTGGTTCCTTAGATCTTACTCAGTTACTTGGATAACTGTGGTAATTCTAGAGCTAATACATGCAATCAGAACTCTGACCAGTGATGGAACGAGTGCTTTTATTAGATCAAAACCAATCGACGGAGGGCCTCGCGTCCGAAGTCGTTCATTTTGATGAATCTGGATAACTTTTGCCGATCGCATGGTCCAGTACCGGCGACGCATCTTTCAAATGTCTGCCTTATCAACTTTCGATGGTAGTTTCTGCGACTACCATGGTTGTCACGGGTAACGGGGAATCAGGGTTCGATTCCGGAGAGGGAGCCTGAGAAACGGCTACCACATCCAAGGAAGGCAGCAGGCGCGCAAATTACCCACTCCCGGCACGGGGAGGTAGTGACGAAAAATAACGATACGGGACTCTTACGAGGCCTCGTAATCGGAATGAGTACACTTTAAATATTTTAACGAGGAACAATTGGAGGGCAAGTCTGGTGCCAGCAGCCGCGGTAATTCCAGCTCCAATAGCGTATACTAAAATTGTTGCGGTTAAAAAGCTCGTAGTTGCATTTGTGCGCCGCGCTATCGGTACACCGCATCCGCGGTGATACTGACTAGTCTGCGGAGCATATCGTCGGTGAGCCGCCGGTAACACGGCGGTTCAATATCAAAATCCTATCGCGGTGCTCTTCATCGAGTGTCGAGGTGGGCCGACAATTTTACTTTGAACAAATTAGAGTGCTCAAAGCGGGCTCAAAATGCTGCTTGAATATTTCGTGCATGGAATAATAGAATATGATCTCGGTTCTATTTTGTTGGTTTTCAGAACTCCGAGGTAATGATTAATAGGGATAACTGGGGGCATTCGTATTGCGACGTTAGAGGTGAAATTCTTGGATCGTCGCAAGACGAACATCAGCGAAAGCATTTGCCAAAGGTGTTTTCATCAATCAAGAACGAAAGTTAGAGGTTCGAAGGCGATTAGATACCGCCCTAGTTCTAACCGTAAATATGTCATCTAGCGATCCGCCGACGTTACTACAAATGGCTCGGCGGGCAGCTTCCGGGAAACCAAAGATTTTGGACTCCGGGGGGAGTATGGTTGCAAAGCTGAAACTTAAAGGAATTGACGGAAGGGCACCACCAGGAGTGGAGCCTGCGGCTTAATTTGACTCAACACGGGAAATCTCACCAGGCCCGGACACCGGAAGGATTGACAGATTAACAGCTCTTTCTTGATTCGGTGGGTGGTGGTGCATGGCCGTTCTTAGTTGGTGGAGCGATTTGTCTGGTTAATTCCGGTAACGAACGAGACTCTAGCCTGCTAAATAGGCGTCGTTATTTAGGTGTGCGCGGCTTCGGTCGCGCAACTCACTGACGACGTATTAAAATTCTTCTTAGAGGGACCGGCGTCTTCGAGGCGCACGAGATTGAGCAATAACAGGTCTGTGATGCCCTTAGATGTCCTGGGCCGCACGCGCGCTACACTGAAGGAATCAGCATGTTCTCCCTGGCCTAGAGGCCCGGGCAACCCGCTGAAACTCCTTCGTGCTGGGGATTGGGGTTTGCAATTATCCCCCATAAACGAGGAATTCCTAGTAAGCGCGAGTCATAAGCTCGCGTTGATTACGTCCCTGCCCTTTGTACACACCGCCCGTCGCTACTACCGATTGAATGATTTAGTGAGGTCTTCGGACCGACACGCGATGGCTTCACGGCCGTCGGCGTTGTTGGGAAGTTGACCAAACTTGATCATTTAGAGGAAGTAAAAGTCGTAACAAGGTTTCCGTAGGGGAACCTGCGGAAGGATCATTAACGTGTAAATACGTGTGCTAAACACACACATATTACTTGTTATAAATGACCACGTATCGAACGAAAGAATAACGATCTTGAGCGATCGTGTCTCCTCCTGGCGCACAATCGAAAGCTTAAAACTCTCTCGTGCCGCCGCCGCTTCGTTTCGTCATTAAGAAGACTCGTCATAGGTATGACTTGTCTGCTTGTGCGCGAACACGAGTGTGGCAGGCAGCGGAGGCGAGTCGTCGAAGGGGTGCGCGTACACGCTGGTATGCGTGCCCCGCTCTCGACGTATCGGTGTGCGAAGCGCTCGCACGCACACCGGGGAGACCGACGAAGCTCAATATCGAGCCGCTAACAGCGACCGGGTATATAAATCCTTGCCCGCGAGTTAGCGAGACAGCGTCGAATTCGAAGGTGAATGAAAAAGTCGCGAAAGAAGCGCGCGCGCCCGCGACGCAATCCGCGCTTCTCGCACACACTGTTCCCATATATATACATATATAATGTGGCATAGTCGTAGTGAGAGGAGCGCGTACGCGTCGCTAGCGCGCGCGCCATCGTGCAACCGAGTTAGCCGAGGCGCCGCCGTACCTGCCGTGTGCATGCACACTAACGGACGCAGCGCGAGGGCTTCTCACCCACTCATTCGTGAATATACGTGAATGTTTCAATTGTCGCATCTATAAAAATAAAAGGTCGAAGCGCGGCACGTCGTCTAGTCGGTACACCGCGGCGCATGCAAAAGCGTTTTGCATGCGTCGCGTGCGTCTCGCACTAGACGATGCGTCGCGTTTGTTTTTTTCGTTTGAAAAAACGAAAACTTAAAAATCACTACCCTGAACGGTGGATCACTTGGCTCGCGGGTCGATGAAGAACGCAGTTAACTGCGCGTCATAGTGTGAACTGCAGGACACATTTGAACATCGACATTTCGAACGCACATTGCGGTCCGTGGATACACATCCAGGACCACTCCTGTCTGAGGGCCGGCTGTTAAATAAACAAAGCCACACTGCACGCCGCAAAGCGGTGCGCATATGACGGTTCGAGACCGCGATCTCTGCTCGTCCGCGAGGAGAGAGACGACTGGTTTGCGTCCGTTTAAATATTACATGTGATCGATCGATCGATCGATTTTGATCGATCGATCCGATCGATCACAGTGCTGCGTGTGCCGCCATTGTATAAGTGCGCGTGTGTACTTACTCTCGCCTCTCGCAGGTAGGAGGAGGACACACACGTGTATGTGTGCAACGGTACGGGCGCGACTCGTCGTGTTTCGCGCGTGCGCGCGCACTCTCTCTCGCTAGCGTCGTCGGCGCTACGGCGGGGGTGGGTTGCGTTAGCGAGCTCGTGTTCGCGTAGTCGTCGTACCGCCCGGTTGTTGCGCTCTCACTTTACGCAATGACGTTGCCGCGCGCTAGTACGAAGTAGGCGGACTCGACGTCCGATGAGTGTCGCGACGCCGTCGACTCGAGCGAGAGATCGCTCGCGGTCAGCGGCGCCGCGGCTCCGACGGATATCGTGTCTGCCTCGAATTTATCACGTTGGCCTCAGATCAGGGAGGATCACCCGCCGAATTTAAGCATATTAGTAAGCGGAGGAAAAGAAACTAACCAGGATTTCCTTAGTAGCGGCGAGCGAACAGGAAAGAGCCCAGCACTGAATCCCGCGGTTGTAACGGTCGCGGGAGATGTGGTGTTCGGGAGGTTCCGTTTTCTCGTCGTCGCAACTCCCGTCCAAGTTCGTCTTGAACGGGGCCGTTTTCCCATAGAGGGTGCCAGGCCCGTAGCGACGGAGGGCGGCGGCGAGAGGGACTCTCCTCAGAGTCGGGTTGCTTGAGAGTGCAGCCCTAAGTGGGTGGTAAACTCCATCTAAGGCTAAATATTACCGCGAGACCGATAGCGAACAAGTACCGTGAGGGAAAGTTGAAAAGAACTTTGAAGAGAGAGTTCAATAGTACGTGAAACCGTTCAGGGGTAAACCTGCGAAACTCGAATGAACGAACGGAGAGATTCATCGTCGCTCCGCGGCGCGGCGTGCGCGCTGCCGATGTCGTCGTCTCCCTCACGGGTTGTACGGCGGCACGGCGCGCGTCGTCTCGCGTCCGCGGAAGGCGTGCACTTCTCTCTTAGTAATACATCGCGACCCGTTCGACGTCGGCCTAAGCGCCGCCCGGGAGCCCCGTCGTCCTCTGTGTCGGCGGGACCGCGGCGTGCGCCGGCCGACCGTTTCGGACGGTAGACAGGTGAAACGCGCACGCGCACAGCGCGTCCGGCCCGACGCAAGAGGGTCGCGCCGCCGTTCGACTGCCGCAAGCGCGGTCGGCGGTGCGCGGTCTTCTGTTGTCGCAGCCGTGCTCGTCTCGGACAGTGCGCGTATCCGTCTGCGATGATTCAGTTTCGGGCACTCGCAGGACCCGTCTTGAAACACGGACCAAGGAGTCTAGCATGTGTGCGAGTCATTAAGTTCGTCAATCGATAAAACTGAAAGGCTCAACGAAAGTGAAGGCGCGCGCTAGTCGCGCGCTCAGGGAGGATGCGGCGCGATCGCCCGGTCGCGCCGCCGCACTCCCGAGGCGTCTCGTTTCCAATTTGTGAATGCAGGCGCGCTCTGAGCACAGATGCTGGGACCCGAAAGATGGTGAACTATGCCTGGTCAGGTCGAAGTCAGGGGAAACCCTGATGGAGGACCGTAGCGATTCTGACGTGCAAATCGATCGTCGGAACTGGGTATAGGGGCGAAAGACTAATCGAACCATCTAGTAGCTGGTTCCGTCCGAAGTTTCCCTCAGGATAGCTGGCGTCGATGCGTAACAGTCTCATCCGGTAAAGCGAATGATTAGAGGCATTGGGGCCGAAACGACCTCAACCTATTCTCAAACTTTAAATGGGTGAGAACTCCGGCTTACTCGAACGATGAAGCCGGAGATGTGATGACGGTGCCAAGTGGGCCAATTTTGGTAAGCAGAACTGGCGCTGTGGGATGAACCAAACGTAGTGTTAAGGCGCCTAAAAAACGCTCATGGGACACCATGAAAGGCGTTGGTCGCTCATGACAGCAGGACGGTGGCCATGGAAGTCGGAATCCGCTAAGGAGTGTGTAACAACTCACCTGCCGAAGCAACCAGCCCTGAAAATGGATGGCGCTGAAGCGTTTTGCCTATACACTACCGTTACGGCCAAAAGGTGCCGCCTCGCGCGGTGCTGTTATGGCGTAACGAGTAGGACGAGCGCGGCGGTGAGCGCAGAAGGGTCTGGGCGTGAGCCCGCCTGGAGCCGCCGTCGGTGCAGATCTTGGTGGTAGTAGCAAATACTCCAGCGAGGCCCTGGAGGACTGACGTGGAGAAGGGTTTCGCGTGAACAGTAGTTGCTCGCGAGTCAGTCGATCCTAAGCTCAAGGAGAAATCTTATGTCGATGCGGCGTGTTTCTTTTTGTTTAGTGCATTTGTATGCGCGAAATGAAATGATAAACAACGCCCTTTGAGCGAAAGGGAATCCGGTTCCTATTCCGGAACCCGGCAGCGGAACCGTTTCAATAATCGTTCCCTCGTCCTCGCGACGAGAGTTCGACGGGGTAACCCAAAATGGCCTGAAGACGCCGCCGAGAGGTCCGGGAAGAGTTTTCTTTTCTGCCTGAGCGTTCGAGTTCCATGGAATCCTATAGCAGGGAGATATGGTTCGGCACGCGAAGAGCACCGCATTTGCGGCGGTGTCCGGATTCTCTCTGCGGACCTTGAAAATTCAGGTGAGGGATGTACGTGGAGTAGTCGCGCCGGTTCGTACCCATATCCGCAGCAGGTCTCCAAGGTGAAGAGCCTCTAGTCGATAGAATAATGTAGGTAAGGGAAGTCGGCAAATTGGATCCGTAACTTCGGAATAAGGATTGGCTCTGAGGACCGGGGCGTGTCGGGTTTGGAGGGGAAGCGGATGCGGCCGGTGCCGGGCCTGGTCGATGCCGGCGTCGCAAGACGTCGGCGGACTCCGGGCCCGCGCTCCGGCGTTCCGCGGATCCTCCTAGCCGTAAGGCCGCGTTGATTTCGTCTCGTGCGCGATCGATGCGGTTCTGTACGACCGCCGTTCAACGGTCAGCTCAGAACTGGCACGGACAAGGGGAATCCGACTGTCTAATTAAAACAAAGCATTGCGATGGCCCTCGCGGGTGTTGACGCAATGTGATTTCTGCCCAGTGCTCTGAATGTCAACGTGAAGAAATTCAAGCAAGCGCGGGTAAACGGCGGGAGTAACTATGACTCTCTTAAGGTAGCCAAATGCCTCGTCATCTAATTAGTGACGCGCATGAATGGATTAACGAGATTCCCACTGTCCCTATCTACTATCTAGCGAAACCACAGCCAAGGGAACGGGCTTGGGAGAATCAGCGGGGAAAGAAGACCCTGTTGAGCTTGACTCTAGTCTGGCATTGTAAGGAGACATGAGAGGTGTAGCATAAGTGGGAGATCGTTCGCGGTCGTCGCTGAAAAACCACTACTTTCATTGTTTCATTACTTACTCGGTTGGGCGGAAGCGGTGCGTCGTCGATTCTGTCGTCGGGCGCACGGTGTTTCGTTCCAAGCGTGCAGAGTGGCGTCGCGGCGGCAACGCCCGGCGCCGTCAAACTCCCGCGTGATCCGGTTCGAGGACACTGCCAGGCGGGGAGTTCGACTGGGGCGGTACATCTGTCAAAGAATAACGCAGGTGTCCTAAGGCCAGCTCAGCGAGGACAGAAACCTCGCGTAGAGCAAAAGGGCAAAAGCTGGCTTGATCCAGATGTTCAGTACGCATAGGGACTGCGAAAGCACGGCCTATCGATCCTTTAGTATAAAGAGTTTTTAGCAAGAGGTGCCAGAAAAGTTAC
>OY755187.1:17449894-17551089 GCA_963576735.1 Bedellia somnulentella | reverse complement strand
ATTTCCATTTCATCCCTCATCTCCACGCAACTTAGTATATCATCCAATTTCTTCACGTATTCATCACTGATCTTTTCATCATCTTGCAATTTCTCCACTTTTATTTTCGCAAGATCCGTTGTTGACACTTTGGCCCTATGACGCCAACGCGTGCACAGACCTCTTACTCGGGGTATAACAAGAAAGTGATCTGTGCCAACATTCGTGCCCCTATAGACTCTGGTGTCAACAACCTTTGCTCTCAGCCTTTCATCAACAATCACAAAATCAATCATACTTCTCTCGTTTCCTCTCTGTCTTGTATACATATGGATATCTTTGTGTTCAAACAACGTATTTGTAACACAAAGATTCCTCGCCAAACATACCTCAATAACTTTCTCGCCATTTTCGTTCACCCTTTGATCACCATACTTTCCTAAAACCTTTTCCTCGTATTTGTATGTTTTTACATTTTGCAATATGCTCTAAAATTTTGTCTATCTGAATTAAGAAGTTATGTCTTTTTTGTTCGGGCAACTCTATTGTCATTTTCTGAGAATTCAAAACAAAACCGAGAAACTTGCATTTTTTACTAGGTGTTAACGAGCTTTTCTTGTGATTTATGACAAATCCTAAACGTGATAAACATTTGATTGTTTTATTTACGTTATCTAGGCACTGCTGGTATGATTTACCTAGGCACAGAATATCGTCTAGGTACCGTACAGACATTAGCCCTTGAGATCTCAAATGTGCTAAAACAGGTTGAAGAATCTTAGTAAATATATATGGTGCCGAACAAAGACCGAATGGGAGAGCAGTAAATTCATACAAAACATTGCAAAATCGAAAACGTAAGTATTTACGGTCATCCGGGCTAATTGATACACAAAAGTAGGCTTCTTTTAAATCAATGGCTGCCAAAAAACAATCTTTAGTCATTAATCGTGATGCTGTTCTAATATCCTCCATTTTAAAGCGTTGGGAAAAAATCATCTTATTTAATTTTTTGAGGTTTAAAATGAAGCGCATGGTACCGTCACTTTTTGGTGTTAAAAAAATATCAGAAATGAATTGCCCGTCAACAGGAGTGCACTTTCTAATAGCTTTTATCTCTAGTAAATGCAACAACTCCTTATCTAAAGCTATAATTTCAGATTCTGTAAATTTCCATTCTGTGTAAGAACCTTGTCTGGGAATATCTAAAAACGGTAAATTATAACCGCTGATTGTATTTAAGATAAATTTATCGGTAATTATTTTTTCCCAATAGTCCTTGAAAAGTTTTAAGCGACCACCATGTGGTAATGGTACCTGAGATTGCACATCTAGATTTGGCGATCGTCGCGGCGAGCAGGCTGCGCTGGCTGCCTCGACGCAGGCGGACGGCGCGGCGGCGGCGGCGGAGGCTGCGCCCGCCGCGCTGCTGGCGGGGGAGGCGGGGGCCAGCGTCGCTGGACATATGGAGTTCTCTGCCCACCGGCACGGTTTGGTTGGAATGGGCCGGCGCGATACTGCTGGAGACACCGAGGCGGTGGGCCTCTCGAGTTTAAATTGGTTCTGGAAGTACTTGTAGTCGGTCCTTGGATTATTTGACCAGTTCTTATGATGCCCCGTGAGTTTTTGACTAACTCCAACAGCATTCTGCGTGTGTTGAGTGACAGGTGGGACTCCCCACTGCTCCGGCACTGGGTGAGACTGCACACCGCCAGTTGTCGGTAGTATTAGCCAAAGCAGTAAAATTTATTATGTCTGTATTTAATTTTAAATGTTATTTTTGTTACTAACATAGGTATTTAAGTTTTTGTGATTACTAACAACTATATGGATGAATAATCCGAAATAAATGATTTTGAATTGAATTGAATTATCTCCAAACAAGTAACTATCTCGTTTTCTGTCTTTAAACGATTCTATGAGGGGTTTATCGATCAGAGGGAGGATCAATGCCCGACGGGTCTCAGTTTCGGTGCAGTGACAATCGGCGAAAATCTTAGCCGCGTCGTTTACCTTTCGGACAACTTCTGCTTTGTCCATTTTCTTCTTCAGCAATGAAGTCATGGCTGACCCAAGTGCTGAGACGGCTTTTCCAATTTGACTCTGTTTTTCAAACAAGCGTTTGTCCCTAGCTTTTGCGTTTTCTTGCAGCATGTTAGTTAACTCGGGGTTAAGCAGAGGTGGTTTTATTGATGGTCAATTTTTCGGGAATAAGTATTTTTTGAGTAGCTCAGTATTTTCGTCTTTTTTGAGTCCTTGTAGCAACACTCGCTCAAACCTTTTTGCATTAGCCTCTTGAATATCTTGTCCCCATTCTAGAGGCTCGTCTTCAAAAACCCCTAGGGCTTCCAGCATCTCGGTATCTGTTTCCGGATCAACATCCGGTACGGGACCCGTGGACTTAGGATTTATGACGTCGACAGACGTGGGTGCCGTTATCGGAGGCGTCGGCGGCGGCGGTGAGGGCAGTGGCGGTGGTGGCGGCGGGGGCGCCTCAACCCCATTTCCAGAGTAATCTATGATCTTACCATCTTCATCGAGGAGATGATCTGGAAATGCGAAATAGCATTTTTTGTAGATTATAAGTGAACTTGGTTCATCCACGAAAAGGTGGGTCGTTTGAAAAAATACAATTTATTAAACATCGTGAGGAAACCCACATGGCTGAGTTGTACTTAGTCATGTGACAGTCTATTCGTACAAAACGGCGATAGGCCTGCCCCCAATCACGTGAGTACACTGTCCATGCAAAACGTGGGTACTCTGAACACCAGGTGACAATGTCACGTGATGTTCAGAAGTATTAGTACCTCTGCCAACCCCTTCGGGGGTATTCGGCGTGAACGTTTACGTTTATGTAATTTATAAAACGGAAGTATTTTGAAATGAGCATAATATAATGCTTAAAATTGCTTCTGGATAACATGCGCGAGTTATCTCGGAGCAAAATTGGCCACTGGTTAACATGAAGTATTTTGAAATGAGCATAATATAATGCTTAAAATAGCTTCTGGATAACATGCGCGAGTTATCTCGGAGCAAAAAATGGCCACTGGTTAACATGCACGTGGTAACTCTGGGCAAAAAATATACGCCGTGGGCTGCAATCGCACTTTTCATGAAACACATTATCATTAACATTGATTGTTAAGTACCTTCCTCTTCGCTTCAGTAGATAATACGTTGTATCTTTGTCTCTTCCTTTCCCATCTTTCTTCCTTAGTCTCGTCACGTTTACGTTTAGGCATTATAATATGTAAATTATAATATAAATTTTCGAGTATTAAAAATAACTGAAATTATGGAACGAGAGACGTACGGTCGTCGTGCGCGCACGGACAAATATGAGGTTCCGCCGAAGCGCTGCAGCCAAACTGCGGTAGCCCGCGAGGTGGCGCTGTTGTAGGAGCGGATGTCAGTTTTTTTTCTCTTTTACTTTAGCGCTAAATACGATGTGCGGTTAATAGTTCGTGTAGCAGGGCAACTACATGGTCAAAATAAATCTCTGAGACGAAGGCAAGATAATTTAAAATAGTGTTTAACAAACAACAATTACTTTTACTGCAATTAATATGGAATATAGATTTCAACTTGAGGAACATATTGCATGTTAACAAACACTCAATAAGGATCTCTGTACTATCAATAATCTAACACCATTATACCAATTTATAACACAACAATTACACTTAAAGTCAATAGTGTGTTTCACAGTTCGCACTAGTTTAATTCATTTATTTGTCCCAGAGGTTCAATTTCTTAATCGTGTCTAACCACTCGCTGGTTACCAAAATTATGTTCGTGTTATTAGCTCTGCTACCAACAATGTTCATGTAGAACACTGTAATAATGTTTAGTAAGTTAAAAACACTTACTTGATGTCCTGGAGAGTTGCTCCGTCCTTTGTTCTTCCAAGTGGTGTTATTCTTCAAAATTTTGTTTAGATCTGAATGCATTCAGTCTTGGATCAACATACGATTCCCTGGCCAAGGGATATCGTTTCTAGAGAATCCTTTCTATGCTTTCTTTCGTATTCTACGTATTCCTGATTCAAACGCGTGCACCGGTGACCGCACCCAATGGTATCAAGGTTCACTTTCACGGACGATATCACTTTTATATGTCCACAATTACGCCGATTCACAATATAAACAATAATTATTCAATGCCCCTTTCTATTATTATCCCAATACTCGAAATTATACAAAATTAATAACAATTTTACAATGCAACAATCGCCATCAAAAATCCAAAGTCAAGTCAAGAGTATAGATCAATCAATCACAGACTAAATAGAATATGCTAAAGCCGCGAGTACATGTCTGGCGCGAACACAAAGAGAATAAGGAAATCCTAAGGCACTTACGGAAAGTTGAGTGGTTTAGTACCTGAGCGTCTTTTGGATTTGATTTTGGTAGGCTTGAATTTTCCAGTCGAGTTAATAACTTCTCAAAGTTTGCAACAGACATTCAAAAGTAATTAAAAATCTTTTTTTTATAGTTTCTAAGATTTTCGAATAATGTTTCAATGTTATCGTTCGCAAAGATTCTTGATTAATAGGATGTACCCAACCTTCCTTCCTTCTTCTTCTTTTCTTCTGTCAACCTTCTGTTTTGTTGGCTGCGAGACCGTTGGCGCCTTCGATACCAATATAAAAGTACAACCACGCGTGGATCCAATAAAGTAAAATGAAATAAAAAAAAAAAACAAGGGTTTATTTACTAGACTACCTGTCGGCGTGTAAATATTACGTTGTTATAATTTCAATAGTAATTTAATGTCAAGTTTAGCTTTATATACAACAAAAAAAGAAAGATTAAAATTTATATTCAGAGAGTATTTTACATAATTCATGACATGTCTTTGTATAATGATCACATAAAATCAAGTTAATGAATCTAGAGTCAAATATTACAGTTTGCTATGAAATCGTCAATACAGTATACAGGGTGATTTCGGGGTCGTGATCCCAACCATTTTTTTCTGACTCAGTAAATGATTGCGATGCTACCTGTATTTATTTTAATTGAAACAAAGATGATTCGTTATTTACTTATTTTTATTTACTGACTCTAAATGCGTGGTCACCTACTTTTTGTATTACACCTTTTTAGAAAACAAACTCTTTGTTAGAATACTTAATAATTTATGAGTAATAATGTGACAACACGTCAAAGTCAATAAACGATAACAATAAATAATAACGAAACAAAGATTTAAAATAAAATAAATTAATTATGCCTCCGCCGTACCCATTTTCTAATATCGAGCGATCAGATATGGTTATGTTTTACTATCAAACACACAGCACTACCAGAGCTCTTATCAGTCTATCAATATCGTCATATCAATTGCAACTACTGCAACGATTGTTAAGTCCATGTACTTGAGAAAAAAAATCTTGGGAAATAGTAGGGTGACCATGATCTCGAATAGTCGCAGTTTTTTTTTGTAAACTTAAATAAGTCGCTGGTGTACTGTTAGTCCTAACCTATCGTGATGCTTAGGAGAAAGTAAGTTAAATGCTTCTTTCTTGCTCCACGACCCCGTAATCACCCTGTATACAATGGTCAATTAAATAATTAAATAATACAGATTTAAATTTATTCAATGTCAACTTTTTCATGTCGTCACTAATAATTAGAGGTGGTTAATATAACGTAAAGCTGAAAAACGAAACACGCAAATACCGCTATAGTTACAACGCGACGCGTCGAACTCACTCTCGCGATCTTAGCTGGCGAAACTGGACAGCGTCTCCCCGCGGCCGTTCCCACGCAGCTTAAGGGCCTCCCCGCATTTTGCAGCTATTGCGCTCACTCTTACGTCAAATTTACTGAGAGTGACAGGGACGGAAAAAACGCGCGCGCAGGTTAAATGTAGTTTATTTAGTTTTATTGAATAACTATAATGTTTAAATGAAAAGTTAAACATCAAAGTTACAGATCTTAAAGCTACGCGTATATAGACACATAATGAGTTCACATGTATGTTATGCCACTGGAGCCTATACGGTTTTTATGAAAACAAAGCATGTTCCAATTCAATTTTTTTCATCATATTTTTCAACAAATTATTAAAATGTTAAACATCAAATTTTAACACCATGAACTAATCACCAACATATATTTTATTCATGTCATATCAATATCATCAAATCAGACTTTATATAATTTTTCCAAACAATCAATATCAACCTATTTTTCCGGGGACGCCCTAAAATGATTCGAATCACTGAGTGAGCCTGATTGGCCTAACCGGCCCCACTCTTTTTTATCAGGTGCGAGTTTGCTTAACCGGGCCGCTCCGCAACGGCTCGGTTCTATTATTTTCGAACAACAGGCTCAGGCATCAGGTTCAGGATCGGTTCGATTATTACCGTTACATTTGCTTGCTGAATGTGAGAGCGAGACAAGAATGTAATACAATTTGAACTCGGGAGACAGAGACGGACAGAAAGTAGTCCTTTTGTGTTCTTTGTTCGCCAATTTCGTTTAATTATATTTCAATGTTACATCCTCAAGATTTAGTAAACCATGTAGTCCGATTCAGGATACACTGCATGGTCACACCATTTAAGAGCGAAAATAACGATTTTTCCACTCATTCCGTTCACCAATCGGTCTCTCGTCCTCCAATCTCCTTCCTATGTTCGGTCCTTCATTCTTTTTAGGTGTGCTGCATTGGAAACACGTCTCGTCTCCGTAAAATAAAAATTGTTACATAATCATATAGAAAATGCCAGTGTATAATAATGATTATTCAAGTAAATGAATTGATAAGGACCTACTTCCGAAATACTATATATGTAAATTCACTTTTGATAGTTGGCGGCAGAAATGGCGGTGAGTAATATAATCATTTTATGTTCTTAAGCCCCTTAATGAGTTATTGATTATACAGTTTTTTCTTCAATCCACTTTTTTAAGTGATGGTGCGATACTGCGCAGAAAGTGACATAATTGTTATTAACTTTATCAATGACCCACTTTTTAGTCTTATTAAAGTGATAATAAGTAACGTAATATTACCCAGAAGATTGATGTAATGTATATCTAAAGTGGTTTTTCTTACGCGATACAGCGCAGAAAGTGTCATGAATCATAAAAAGTTTTTATGATTCATGACATCTTTACTGTTTTTATTAAAAGCAGTAAAGATGTTCAATATCAAAATTTTCTTAAAGAGATAATAAGTAATATTAACCAGAACATTGATTGTCATAATGTATTTGCTTGAACATGTATATTTAATAATACAATATGCACCTACCGTACGTTGTCACAATGAATAACATTTTACATCGACAAATTTTTAATCTTCATAAAGAGGTAATACGAGTTGTTATCCAGAAGATCAATTGGCATGCGCTTTCCTAAAGTGGTTGTACGAGATACTTCCCAGAAAGTAGCTTTATTCGTTTCAGCATTATCGCCATTCAGTACATAGTTACTACATGTATATCAAATAATACGGTGTGCACCTACCGTACGTTATCACAATGAATAATATTATACATCGACAACTTTTTAATCTTCTTAAATAGGTAATACGAGTTGTTATCCAGAAGATCAATTGGCATACGCTTTCCTAAAGTGGTTGTACGAGATACTTCCCAGAAAGTAGCTTTATTCATTTCAGCATTATCATCAATCAGTAAATAGTTACTACATGTATATTAAATAATACGGTGTGTACCGACCGTAAGTTTTTACTATAAAAACGTTGAGTTGTCGAAAAATAATGTGTCATACGAACCAGTACGAATGACATACCCAAGCAAGAAGAACCTAAAGGTCGAGACGACCATAGTTCCCATCACTGACGAGTTCTCTGAACATTGGGGTTATATATCCCAGCAGGATTAACATGAAACAGTATGATGGTAAGTATATCGACAGGTACCTGATAATCTACACAGTGAACTTGAGGTGTTGACTTTGCCGTAATAATAGTTTGGAAAAATCACAAACACAATATCAGCTTTGATTGCCTTTTGGCTCTAAGTTACATCTCCAATAACCTTGTTATGGATAAATCAACATCATTATTTTGAATAATTACATGGTAATAATGTTTTTCATTATTACTCACATATGAAAATTAAAATAGTTTTCATTATTACCCACATACGAAAAACGACGGTCTATCTTGCTGTCTAATTATGATGCCCACATGGCATTACAAGACGTGCAATACTATTGTCACTGTCGACAAACAGCTGCAAACTCACCGATGGCCGCCGCAACTGTCCCCGCTCGCTACGGTTGTGCTTGTATCTGCCGTGATGAAGACCGTGATGGACATGTCACGTCACTGCCGCCGCCGCCACCGCCGCCGGCCGCCACCTGCTAGACGCTCACAGGTACACTCAGTGTTGTCACAATGCACATAGGTGCTGATGATGCTGATGATCCATTCATATCTTTGTAAATTATAACGTCGTGGGAGGGTGAAAGAATTTTTTTTTATAAAATTCATTATGTCAACTAATTTTTGAAATTTTTGAGGGCCACGTACCAGAAACGTTTTATTCATGTGTTGTAAATGAAATATATGTATTATATACAAATATTCATATATATGTGATTGAGATTGTAGATTAGTTCTTAAACCGAGAAATTCATTCAGAGATCATAAAGTAATCATCTCGATTAACACAATAGATTCAAAGGAATCTTACATTTTGTTTCTTTTAGCAATTGTACGTATGCCTTTACCAAAAGTAAAGAACACGAAAAAATTCAGTTTTCACAAACTTGATAAATTTCATCGTTTTCCTTCTAGACCATTACCTTTACCGTTTATCTTTACGAATGTCTCTGTTGGTATTGAGTAAATACAGGGCTCCAATAGCATAACTGACACAATTAAAACCTCTCCATCGCAAAACCACTTACGTGTTTGCAATTGCCAACATACAAATTTGAATTTGTTACTTGTTCATCTATTTTAACATATTTAAATAAAGAATTTTCTAATATAAAAATTATATATAAAAAGCAGTTGGTCTTTGGAAGTTTTTACACAAAACTTATGTCATTACATTTTATCTGAATCGCCTTTTGCAGAACGTATTTATAACTGCTTATGGATCCGCATGCAAGGGCGGTTATTTTTATGTCTATGGTCTTGTCATGGTCATACGAGGAAAACGAACTGAAGATAGTTCCCTTTTATTGGGTTGGTTTTAGAAATATTACTATACAAAAGCATATCGCAGGTATGTAGCAGGGTAGGTATGAAATTCCCTTATATTTCTTACGTCAATTATTTACTTTTATTTAATTGGATAGTTATCTTGAGCATGCTATCGTTTTTTGTTTTGTATGTATACATCTCACGCCATTGGTTCCCGTTTGAGTGTGCAGTGACTGTCGATGTCGGTGCCGCTTTGTGCAACCGAACAATATTTTCGTAAACCTATGTATAAATTAAAGGAAAATACTGATACAGGCCAAGATATGGTTTTCTTTTTAAACACATATTCTGTCAAGGCGAGTCATAAATATACCTATTTACATCACAAGCAAAACATATTGTATAATATTCATACATATGTTATATTTAATTTTATTACATTAATATTCTTGATTGCAACATGATCTTCATGCTTAAATTATTTTTTCATTCCATTTGTACCTTGAAACTGCAATTCTCAATGTTTCCTTTTTTGAACATTCGACATATATTAAATAAAGGTGTAGAAATACAGACTTTTGTTTTGGCCGTAACAAATTCAAAGGCTCTTTTGTTTTGTATTTATTAAGTCAGAAAATATCTATTACCTAAAGTTTAACAAAAAGAAAGCATTGTTAATTCTGTCTTGTTCTGATTTATTTTTCCAGTCGAATTAGTTAAGCAGTTTTTACTGAAATTGTCGAAAATATTGTTAACTATGGTATGGTCATATATATATATATATATATGACCATACCAGTATATGAGTTTTGGTGATCAAAGGGTAAATGAGAATGGTGAGAAATTGATTGAGGTATGTTTGGATAGGAATCTTTGTGTTACAAACACGTTGTTTAAGCACAAAGATATCCATATGTATACAAGACAGAGGGGAAGCGAGAGAAGTATGATTGATTTTGTGATAGTTGATGAAAGGCTGAGAGCAAAAGTTGTTGACACCAGGGTCTATAGGGGCACGAACGTTGGCACAGATCACTTTCTCGTTATATCACGATTAAGGGGTCTGTGCACGCGTTGGCGTCACAGGCCTAAAGTGTCAACAACGGATTTTGCGAGAATAAAAGTAGAAAAACTGCAAGAAGATGAAAATATCAGAGATGAATACTTGAGGAAATTGGATGATAGACTAAGTTGCGTGGAGATGAAGGATGAAATGGAAATAGAAGAAGTATGGGATGTGCTCAAATCGACGATGGTTGAATGTGCGACGGAAGTATGTGGAGTGTGTAAAAGGTCAAATAGACCACCAACAAGTTGGTGGGATAAAGTTGTGAAAGAGGCGGTTGGAGATAAGAAGAAAGCGTGGTTAGATTTACTAGCGATTAAAGCTAGTAAACGGATGGATGCGAGTGTAACTGACGATGTAGTGCAGAAAAGTGAAGATGAATATAAGAGAGTTAAGAATGAGGTAAAGAAGAAAATAGAAAAGAAAAAGCGGGATTTGCAAGAGTGGTGTGAGAGGAAACTTTCTGATAATTTCCGGAATAACCAAAAGTTATTCTGGAAGTATATCCGGAAAGAAAAGGGAGTTTCCCAAAACACGAGAGTGAGTGTAATAAGAGATGAACAGGGTGAATTGGCGACGGATGAAAGTAGCATGAAACGGGTATGGAAGAATTATTTTGAGGGACTGTTTGAGAAAGAGGATGCATCCATTTCTTCGCCAATCGACAGTAATGTTGATTGGAACGGGGAGATGGGTGAATTTAGTGACAGCGAGATTAGTATGGAAGAAATAATGAAAGCAATGAAAAGTATGAAATTAGGGAAGGCGGCAGGGTATGATAGGATTACTATCGAAATGCTGAGGGCTGGTAAAGGGTTGGTGGCTTCTTGGTTGTACTTCCTTTTCCAAAAATGCTGGTCGAGTGGCAAAGTTCCACGAGACTGGTGCAAGGCGGTGATTGTGCCTCTATATAAAGGAAAGGGGTCACACCAAGAGGCTAAAAACTACCGCGGCATCAGCTTACTCAGCATTGTTGGTAAATTGTATGCTAAGGTACTGATTGAAAGAGTGATGAATGAAACTGATGAGAAAATATGGGATGTGCAAGCGGGATTTAGGAAAGGAATGGGATGTATGGATCAAATCTTCTCTCTAAGGAGCATCACCGAAAAGTTCTTAGCTAAGAACCAAAAGGTGTATTGCTCCTTCATTGATTTAGAGAAGGCGTATGATAGGGTGGTAAGAAAGTGTTTATGGGAGGTGTTATCCAAGTTCGGTTTGGGGAGTCAACTTATACGTGCATTAGTATCACTCTATGAGGATTCTAGTGCATGTGTAAGAGTAAACGGGGAAAACACTGACTGGTTCGGAATCTCTAGGGGTGTCCGACAGGGATGTGTAGCTTCTCCGTGGCTCTTCAATTTGTTCATGGATGACTGTTTGACAGAGTTGCGTGAAAGTGATTATGGACTAAGAATGAGTGTTTCATCATTAAATGCCTCTTGTATGCTGACGATCAAGTGCTACTTGCATCGTCGGCAGAAGAGTTGCAAGAGATGATGAATATTGCATGTGAGTCTTTTGTAAGAAAGGGAATGAGGGTGAATGTGGATAAGACCAAAACGATGGTTTTTGAGAGACAGGAAGATGTGACAAAATGCGTGATTGCGATTGATGGTAAGGATGTGGAACAGGTGAAGGAGTTTGTATATCTGGGAAGTTTGTTTACAAGGGATGGAAAATGTGATGAAGATATTGAAAGAAGAGTGAAAAAGGGTAATGCGGTAAATGGAGCAATGAATAGCCTAATGACCTGTCAATCGGTGTCTGAAAAGGCCCGAATGGCTGTGCATGATGCTGTTCTTGTTCCTACGCTTATGTATGGAAGCGAATGTTGGGTGTGGCAGAAGAAGCATGAGAGCAGAGTGAATGCAGTAGAGATGAGGTCCCTCAGAAAAATTTGTAATGTTAGATTATGTGACCGAGTGAGAAATAGTGTTATTCGTGAAAAGTGTGGTGTGAAAGATGATATTGTAAGAAAGATAGAAAAAGGAATGTTGAGATGGTTTGGGCACATAGAGAGGATGGATGATAGAAAATTGGTAAAAGGGATCTATAGAGCTAGTGTGGATGGTAATGTTAGTAGAGGACGACCACGGAGAACACACTTGGACCAAATTGAGAGTGTGCTCAAAAAGGCTGGCGTCCGAAGTATGAAGAATAAAAGAGCATGTATGAAAAGATTGATGGATGTAAACGAAGCTAGAGAGGTTTGTCAGGATCGTGCGAAGTGGCGATCAATAGTCTCTGCCTACCCCAATGGGAACTAATGGCGTGAGTATATGTATGTATGTATGTATATATATACATGGTTGGCAATAGTAAGTACTATTATACCTCTATAGGTATGGTGTATCAAATACAGAGTGCACTCATTAATAAGTTTTACGTCTTAAATTAATCAACCAACAACAGTTTGGCGATTTTTTGTGAAATATAAATGGGTGTTAGTTTTGTACCTAACTTATGAATATTGATTTATATGCATGAAACGCAAATTCAAATCAAACCTTTCCTCTTGGTTTGGACTTATTCGTAAGCATATAAATATAATTGTTTTTTAATCTCAGGAGTATAAGTAATCTATACTTATAATAAATCTGTAGAGAGGTCAATTCTGTACATGAAATATATTTTCAAAATAACTATCAGGTGGTGATTAGGAATCGATACTGATGCCAAAAATGCAATCAGTAAAATTTTTGTCTGTCTGTCTGTCTGTCTGTCGGTTTGTATGTTCCTTATGGAAACAAAAACTACTCGACGGATTTTAACGAAACTTGGTACAATTATTCTCCATACTCCTGGGCAGGTTTTTGTATACTTTCCAGCAGAGTAGTAAAGGGGAATTTTGGGAAATTTTGGGAAAACGGGAGAATATACTCCAGTTTTTAAGCTTCCGTCGCGTGTGCAGCCTTAATGGTTAAACTTACGTAGAAATCATGTATGACGGAAATATTCTTCATATAATTATCTAAAAAAAATCCTCAATAGTTTATGTCTATCTTTTACGGTTGACTCACAATAACACGTGTAATTCCTTATAGCTTAGCAGTTCGGAACATTCTGATTATATTTGTTTACTCTTACGTTTGTAAACCTCTCATTCATCCCTAATTTAAAAAAAAGGTAACATTATTACCTATTCAATAAAAAAAGAATCATAGAAATCGGTAGAGAAACACCGAAATCTATACTTATAATAAATCTGTAGAGAGGTCAATTCTGTACATGAAATATATTTTCAAAATAACTATCAGGTGGTGATTAGGGATCGATACTGATGCCAAAAATGCAATCAGTAAAATTTTTGTCTGTCTGTCTGTCTGTCTGTCTGTCTGTCGGTTTGTATGTTCCTTATGGAAACAAAAACTACTCGACGGATTTTAACGAAACTTGGTACAATTATTGTCCATACTCCTGGGCAGGTTTTTGTATACTTTCCAGCAGAGTAGTAAAGGGGAATTTTGGGAAATTTTGGGAAAACGGGAGAAGTGACTACATTTTTTAAGCTTCCGTCGCGTGTGCAGCCTTAATGGTTAAACTTACATAGAAATCATGTATGACGGAAATATTCTTCATAAAATTATCTAAAAACAAATCCTCAACAGTTTATGTCTATCTTTTACGGTTGACTCACAATAACACGTGTAATTCCTGATAGCTTAGCAGTTCGGAACATTCTGATTATATTTATTTACTCTTACGTTTGTTAACCTCTCACTCATCCCTAATTTAAAAAAGGTAACATTATTACCTATTCAATAAAAAAAGAATCATAGAAATCGGTAGAGAAACACCGAAATTATACATAAAATAAGCCATCGCGCCCGTGACCAAAACCGAATCGTTACTAATTTACATATAACATACTAGATGGCGCCAGTAGTTGCATCCTACAACACGTAATGATTTATTTTTTAGATTGTTATAAATACTTCATAGCGTTTTATTCCAAAATTTGCTATTAAACGGAAATACTGAACCGTTCATTAAAGCGCATTAAAAATCACCAAACTACACTGTTTAGGGAGTGCTATAAATTGAATAAATTGAAAACATTGCGCTGAATTTCACAATGCTTGAGCAGTGACTAAAGAAAGAAACCTCAGATATTTAAAAAACAACGCTACCCGTGCGAAGCTGGGACGATCCACTAGTTATACATAAAATAAGCCATCGCGCCCGTGACCAAAACCGAATCGTTACTAATTTACATATAACATTCTAGATGGCGCCAGTAGTTGCATCCTACAATACGTAATGATTTATTTTTTAGATTGTTATAAATACTTCATAGCGTTTTATTCCAAACTTTGCTATTAAACGGAAATACTGAACCGTTCATTAAAGCGCATTAAAAATCACCAAACTACACTGTTTAGGGAGTGCTATAAATTTAATTAATTGAAAACATTGCGCTGAATTTCACAATGCTTGAGCAGTGACTAAAGAAAGAAACCTCAGATATTTAAAAAATAACGCTACCCGTGCGAAGCTGGGACGATCCACTAGTTTATAAATAATATTGTTCAAAATAAATTTATTAAGAAAAGCATTCTTATCTTCTTGTATAGATCTCAAGATATAGTTGCTACATGTAGTTTAATTCTTCTTTCAAATACTTTGGCTACAAAGATTTATCTTTCTATTTTAAAAGAAATTTTCATTAATCATTTTACACTTACAATGACATAAACACTTTTTGGCTGCGTACTAATCAGGGATGCCCATTGGTAGTTTAAGAAAGCAAGTACATAGACTAGCTAGTCGACCTGCCCGGGTAGCATGAGTTGTCATCTGAGAAGTGAGAGCCATGTCAGAAAACATCTCAGTTAGCCAACCTATGTCATTTTTGCGAGCATGAGCATCAATATGACAGACGGTTGAGATCTGAGAGCCCTGTCACCGAATCGACAGAGCATTGTTGCCATCATTGGTCTGTGAATATTTTTTCTCTATTTTATTCGATCTTTTTGAACCAAAATAGTAGCTAAATCTGTCATATTTCACTCATTTTACGTCAAATATTGTCATTTTGTAACCAAACAACGTAAACATAAATATTTAACTTCTCAATAAAAGTTTTAATGTACAAGTTTAGTTTGTAGGGAATGTCCGACTAAACTTTCTTACAATGATAGGGGAATCATAAAATATTAAGTAAGTAATTAAGTTTTATTATTCTATATAACTATTATTTCACTAGAAAGTGAGCAGCATACTTTTAATGATTTGTATTGTCTTTTGTTTCCAGATATAGCACAGCTATATAAGTGTTTGATGAGAAAATTGAAGAAATGCTGTGCAGCCTATGGCACATATTGCCTATAACATCTTAGTTCCATCCCGCCAGTCCATTCCCAGATTCCCATTCGCCAGTTCCATCGCGCAGATGGGCATTATTTAACTTAACAACCTTCACTACATTTCAATTTCAACAATATCCTATATTCCCAAAAGCTAGTGAAGCTCTGATGTATGGAAATAGTCTTGTTGAATGCTCCTGTTTATTCAGAATTTGAGTATGCATCCATATTTAAAGAGCATTCTTATGACTGCAATGTGTATAAACAAACTGTGTTGTTTCTATAAGGAAAAAGTGATGCTAATAGAATAAAAATGTGAATTTTTTTTAATTGAAAAACAAAAAAAAATTGTTTAAAAGTGTTTATTCAATAAATAAAGTTAACTCCACAAATTGTGTTTTACTAGCAAATAAAGCCCATTCATAGGCAGCTTTTACTTTTACACTTGAGCTGAGATTTCAGTTGTAAAATGTGCATGCATATATTTTACTATACATTATTCCCCATTGCAGTAGGCAGAGAATATTAATTGCTTTATCAATAAACTTACTCATACTTACAACCATTATTCCCACCTATATATCTCTTTTGTTACTTAATTTGTATCCATCTGCTTTGTTTGCCCAAAATAAAATAACATTGCTTTTTCTATGTATTCAAGGTTTGCAGTTTTAACCATGTGTAGTATTGTCTTTGAATTACAATAATCCAATTTATCCCCAGGCGTTGTATGATTTAATACCAAACATGCCATGATTATCATTTTATTCTAAATGGTCTGAAGAGTTCTGCTATGAGTTGGGTATTGGAAAATGTTGGATTTACTTGCAATGAAGGGCATTAAAACAAGTGGTTTTCATTAATATTTAGGCAATTTAATTGATAATTAATTAAAAACTGTTACATTTTGCTGATTTTTTTTCATTTCATTAGACTTCTTCCAAGTCACTAAATTGTTCCAGAATCTTTGTATTAAACCAATATGTTTTATTGAAAATAAGAAAACAACATGAGCATTATATTCATATTTAGTCATTTCAATATGCTAGTAAGGTGACTACCAAATTTGTTTTATAATGTTGCACAAAGTACCTGCATTTAAACAACTTTTGAAGCATTAAGTGTGTCGGTAGATAAAGAGGTAACAAAATTATGCCATCACCATTCTTTACATTCCTAGCCACACTAAGACAGCAAGCAGACTATTGTCTACTCACACTATCTAGACTTTGCCTGTGCCTGTTGATGCAAGCATATGCTATGAGCTTGGGTGTCTTTTATGATGATAATGATAATTTAAGACTACAAACCCTACATAACAAACAATAATGAATAGAAATCTATTTTACAAGCATTATATTTGACCTCTGAAACATACCATAAGTTTAGAATCTGTTCTTAATAGTTATTTTAAATAAGATCAATGAAATTCATTAATTTTCTCAACTGCATCAGAAAATTGGACGTTTACATGGATTTAGGCTGCAGAATTTGTATCCTCATGCCTAGTGCATTGCTGATTATAAAAGACAAACGTATTTTAACGAATTTAAAACTTAATACACAAGCACTAGTTGTAGATTACACTTAATTTAGTTAAAATTTACAATTCAATTGATATCATGTGGAATCATTAAATCCTGTATGTATCCTTATGTGAAACTATACCCTGAGGCTTTTCATAGGTCATAAGCTATCATAGAGGTCCTCGGAAATCGTCGTGACATACAAATATGTTTCATAGGACTTGTTTGCTGCAAACTTTCACCCGGATGAGTATCATATTCATTTTTCGTTTTTTTTCCATTCAAAACAAATCTAAGTGATGTAGTCGCTTTGCTATCACACTTTTATACTAAGAACTACACAAAACAGTTAAAAAAGCTGCAAAACAGCACTCATATTTTGATAAGTAATCTTTCTCACTGGCTCTCGCGCTCAATTTTGACATCGACATAAATTTTACGTAAAATGACAAACATCTCAGTTTATGTCGCTGTCACGCCGCTCATGCCGGGGTAGCATGAGGCGTGTGAGAGCCTCTGAGATAGGGCTATGTCACCGTTCAAGGGCGAATTGGCCGCCATATTTGACCGTTTCTCGCACGCCCGAGCATGAGGCATCTGAGACGTGAGAGCGCTAGTGACTCGCCTTTGACATCGCAACGCCGAGTCACATGTGCGAGCATGAGCGGCGTGACAGCGACATAAACTGAGATGTTTGTCATTTTATATCAAACTTATGTCGATGTCAAAATTGAGCGCGAGAGCCAGTGAGAAAGATTACTTATCAAAATATGAGTGCTGTTTTGCAGCTTTTTTAACTGTTTTGTGTAGTTCTTAGTGTAAAATTGTGATAGCAAAGCGACTACATCACTTAGATTTGTTTTGAATGGAAAAAAACGAAAAATGGATATGATACTCATCCGGATGAAAGTTTGCCGCAAACAAGTCCTATGAAACATATTTGTATGTCATGACGATTTCCGAGGACCTCTATGATAGCTTGTGAGCTATGAAAAGCCTCAGGGTATAGTTTCACATAAGGATATATACAGGATTTAATGATTCCACATGATATCAATTGAATTGTAAATTTTAACTAAATTAAATTAATCTACAACTAGTGCTTGTGTATTAAGTTTTAAATTCGTTAAAATACGTTTGGCTTTTATAACGAGCAATTCACTAGGCATGAGGATACAAATTCTGTAGCCTAAATCCATGTATACGTCCAATTTTCTGATGCAGTTGAGAAAATCAATGAATTTCATTGATCTTATTTAAAATAACTATTAAGAACAGTTTCTAAACTTATGGTATGTTTCAGAGGTCAAATATAATGCATGTGAAATATATTTCTATTCATTATTGTTTGTTATGTAGGGTTTGTAGTCTTAAATTATCATTATCATCATAAATGACACCCGAGCTCATAGCATATGCTTGCATCAACAGGCACAGGCAAAGTCTGGATAGTGTGAGTAGACAATAGTCTGCTTGCTGTCTTAGTGTGGCTAGGAATGTAAAGAATGGTGTTGGCATAACTTTATTACCTCTTTATCTACACTTAATGCTACAAAAGTTGTTTAAATGCAGGTGCAGGTACTTTGTGCAACATTATAAAACAAATTTAGTAGTCACCTTACTAGCATATTGAAATGACTACATATGAATATAATGCTCATGTTGTTTTCTTATTTTCAGTAAAACATATTGAATACAAAGATTCTGGAACAATTTAGTGACTTTGAAGGAGTCTAATGAAATTTAAAAAAATCAGCAAAATGTAACAGTTTTTAATTAATTATCAATAAAATTGCCTAAATATTAATGAAAACCACTTGTTTTAATCCCCTTCATTGCAAGTAAATCCAACATTTTCCAATACCCAACTCATAGCAGAACTTTTCAGACCATTTAGAATAAAATGATAATCATGGCATGTTTGCGCCTGGGGATAAATTGGATTATTGTAATTCAAAGATAAACATGGTTAAAACTGCAAACCTTGAATACATAGAAAAAGCAATGTTATTTTATTTTGGGCAAATAGAGCAGATGGATACAAATTAAGTAACAAAAGAGATATATGGGTGGGAATAATGGTTGTAAGTATGAGTAAGTTTATTGATGAGGCAATTAATATTCTCTGCCTACTGCAATGGGAAATAATGTATAGTAGAATATATGCATGCCCATTTTACAACTGAAATCTCATCTCAAGTGTAAAAGTAAAAGCTGCCTATGAATGGGCTTTATTTGCTAGTAAAACACATTTTGTGGAGTTAACTTTATTTATTGAATAAACACTTTTAAACAACCGCTCAACATCACAGTTTCTGTTCACAAACTCATCTGTACTTCACATTTTTATTCTATTAACATCACTTTTTCCTTATAGAAACACTACAGCTTGTTTATACACATTGCAGTCATAAGAATGCTCTTTAAGTATGGATGCATACTCAAATTCTGAATAAACAGGAGCATTCAACAAGACTATTTCCATACATCAGAGCTTCACTAGCTTTTGGGAATATAGGATATTGTTGAAATTGAAATGTAGAGAATGTTGTTAAGTTAAATAATGCCCATCTGCGCGATGGAACTGGCGAATGGGAATCTGGGAATGGACTGGCGGGATGGAACTAAGATGTTATAGGCAATATGTGCCATAGGCTGCACAGCATTTCTTCAATTTTCTCATCAAACACTTATATAACTGTGCTATATCTGCAAACAAAAGACAATACAAATCATTAAAAGTATGCTGCTCACTTTCTAGTTAAATAATAGTGATATAGAATAATAAAACTTAATTACTTACTTAATATTTTATGATTCCCCTATCATTGTAAGGAAGTTTAGTCAGACATTCCCTACAAACTAAACTTGTAATATTAAAACTTTTGATTTAAATTGAAAATTTGGAAGCTTGTATTGAGAAATTAAATATTTATGTTTGTTTACGATGTTTTTGTTTGGTTACAAAATGTCAATATTTGACGTAAAATGAGTGAAATATGACAGATTTAGCTACTATTTTGGTTCAATAAGATCGAATAAAATAGAGAAAAAACATTCACAGACCAATGATGGCAACAATGCTCTATCGATTTGGTGACAGGGATCTCAGATCTCATCCGTCTGTCATACTGACGCTCATGCTCGCAAAAATGACATAGGTTGGCTAACTGAGATGTTTTCTGACATGGCTCTCGCTTCTCAGATGACAACTCATGCTACCCGGGATGCTCGCACATGTAACTCGGCGCTGCGATGTCAAAGGCGAGTCACTAGCGCTCTCACATCTCAGATGCCTCATGCTCGGGCGTGCGAGAAACGGTCAAATATGGCGGCCAATTCGCCCTTGAACGGTGACATAGCCCTATCTCAGAGGCTCTCACACGCCTCATGCTACCCCGGCTGTTTGGTATTTATTTTTTATCATCCTATATGTGATAAACAAAATATGTATTTTGACTTTTGGTACTATACTAGTTTTAGTAGTAAATACAGACAGTTTTTAAATACTTTGAAATTTAATGGGAAATGGACTTTCACCAATACCTTTAATTTTAATAATTTTATTGTTTGCAATAATTTATTGAACCAAATACATGTTATCATTTGCAACCAGAACGCTAAACATCTACATGGTTTACTAAATCTTGAGGATGTAACATTGAAATATAATTTATGGTTAAAAGAACTTACCTAAGTGAATTTCTACCAACATTATATGAAATGTTACATCCGAAGAGATTTAGTACCCACCCTAACCCAGAGAAAGGTGAACCTATCTAACCCTTCAGTTGCAAATTCACAGCTAAGATACCTCTAAAATAAATGAAGGACCGAACATAGGAAGGAGGTTGGAGGACGAGAGACCGATTGGTGAACGGAATGAGTTGAAAAATCGTTATTTTCGCTCTTAAATGGTGTGACCATGCAGTGTATCCTGAATCGGACTACATGGTTTACTAAATCTCTTCGGATGTAACATTTCATATAATTTTGGTAGAAATTCACTTAGGTAAGTTCTTTTAACCATAAATAGATTATCGATCTTTTCATAAATAAGTAATTGTGTTTATTATGGTATTATAAATACGATAGTGTTTTAATTTATGTAAATTTCTTAATGAATATTATAAAAAATAAAGAAGTGTAAATATTGTCTTAACATGTTATATAGCTAAAATAGTGTAATAACTAACTTATCAATAAATAGTATTTTATTTATTACATACTAGTGGTCCGCCCCGGTTTCGCACGGATGGTGTTAAATATTTTCACTGTTTACCCCCTACAGTATTTAGCGTGATGTTATATCCTATGTCCTTTTCCTGGTTCTAAGCTACCTTTCCAACAATTTTCAGCCAGATCGGTTCATCTGTTCTCGAGTTATAAATAGTGTAACTGACACGACTTTCTTTTATATATATTATGTGGTTGTTGTGCCTCACTCGACATAGATAGGTATAGTGTGTCGCGGACTTTTTTGTAGATATTTATAAGATCTACACTTAATTATAACATTTTATGGTTCTATCTTTTGTAGTTTAGGCAGCGTACGCAAAATAAGTAACTTCTTTGTTTGATTTTTTTCAGTTTGTGTCCAAAAAATCCAACTCTCAAATGGGGTTCTTACGGAACCCCAATTTTTTAAAAATAAAATATAGTATGTGATACTCGTGGATAATGTAGCTTTCGAATGGTGAAAGAATTTTAAAAATCTGTCAAGTAGTTTTTGAGCCTATTCATTACAACCAAACAAACAAAGTTTTCCTCTTTATAATATTAGTGGGCAGTTCCGCCGAATGTTGTACATTTATTTAAAAGTAAGGAAAAAAATAAATTGTATAGAAATTCAAATTTTTTAATTTTTAGTTCATTAATATATTTGATCTTAACTGCATTGTATTAGTTTTTGATTTATCAGTTATTTACCTTCAATAAATTATTATTTTTGTATAACGGGCGAAAACCTGACGGTCATACCGTTACTATAAAACCTTAATGTAATTCAGAAATAAAACTCAGTTCAACTTTAAATACTTGTTTAATTTATAAAGATAGATGTTACAAACATATTACTGAACAAAAGCTCACCGTGGCAATAATAACTCAATACAGCAAAAACGTAATCTATGTTACGTTTTCTGTAAAATCTTGTTAAACATTTACATTTTAATACTGAAATTTGCTCTTTTTGGGATGTAGTCACAGTTCACAAGGTAGCATTTATTACAAAGAAGATATGAAACATAAATTTAGACGCTTAGGTATTAAAAAACTTAAAAAATAATATATATCTATCAAAAACATAGCGGGACAATTACTGACCCTGACAATTACGTAACAGGCTGACAAGTTTAAGTTGAGATCACACTGAGATAATAGTTTGTACTCTGGTAAGTAACAACCGTAAATTCTTTAAACTTAATAATACATAAACAAGTTATACTATTTTAAATAACTAGTCTACTATCACACGTAAATGTTTTTTATTTATAGTGAACTTCAATTCTCTTTGGACTAATGCGGTAATATATTTTTTACGTGAGAAAAACAAATACCAAAGAACTAAATTCAAAGTGATATGATAATAGGTTTATGATTTATACATTATTGTAAAAACCTAATATAATAAAAAGCTAATAATGAATCGAGGATAACAAATGAGATCATCCATCACTATAATCAGCACCAAGACAAACATTACAAAGATAATCAATTGAGATTTGACCACTGCTACACTCCACAGAACCATTGTTTGCACACCATACATTTTGAGATCTGGTTAAGTATCAGAGGTGCTTTGCATTTTTCACATGTAAATTTTCTTCCCACAACAGTATTCAAAGATTTTTTAACGTTGTTTTTTTATTTAACTTCATAGTGTTAAGAGAGCCGAGTGGGTCAGAGTCTTTTAAGGAAACTTTGGTATTAGATGATGATGATGACTTGCTAAGACAATACTGTTTGACACTTGAGATTTTTTTGTGATTTTATTTGGACTAGTAATTTCCAAATAAACTTTTGTTTTCTTTGGTGGGCGACTATTTTATTTTTCTTCATAAGTATCTAAATCGCCATCGACCCAACAGCCATCCTGTAAAAAAATATCCATTGTATCAGTCACAATTTCAATTTCCATATCTGTGACTTCACTAGTCACTTTTTTCCTCTTTGGTCTTGTTCTAGCTTGTCCTGATAAACCCAGAAGTTTCGCAACAATGTTTTGTTTTTTCTGGCGTTATCCACGACTGACTTCATAAGTCTCTTTTCTGTTCGTTTTTTACAATTTTGGTAAGTGTTTTAGTGAGCTTTCTAAAATTTCTTCCCTTACTTTCATTATGTTTATTGTAGCTTCTAGTTCGGAAACTTTGTCAGTGAAACGTTTCTGGGATCTTGCGTACTGCTTTTTATACTTTTCATAGTTCAGTGTCATGTTTTGTAATTAGCTTCAAGTTTGGAACATTTTTTATTTAATTGAGTAAAGTTTTTTAGTAGGTATTTTACTCTACTGTTGGTTGGTCTGTCTTCGGCTATTTGTTTTTTATTGTCAGTCTTTTGATTCTCAGTCTCTTCGTTTTTATTTTTGGTGTCTTTATTGTTTGCTTTCTCCTTTTTGCTTGCTTCGTTTTGTCTTTGTGTTTTTTTGTTGCCATTTTTTTCTTTGATTTGCTTTTTCTTCGTCTGTCATTTCGCTTATCTTCTTCTTTTTTATTTTCATTCTCGCAATTTGCTTTTTTTATGTTCTTCATTCTTTTCTGGAACGTTTTTCAAGACGGGCTCTGTAATTTTTCATCCGCTCTGCAGCGCTGAGAGGCATTATGAAACCTAAAATGAAACGGTATCTAAGTGAGTTTTCACATATTATGACGGCTGATGTAAAAAAACATGTTTAAAAAGACAATTAAAAAAATTGCATGGAGAAATCTAATTTGTGCTGTAAATGGACGCATAAGGATATTCAAGGGCAGGTAATACCTAATATTCTGAGTGTTATCACAACAAAGTCGAAATAAAATTGAATAAACCAAGAAACTATTGTTATTCGAATAACGAACTTTTTGAAGCTAATAATTATCAACCATACTCATAAAAACATCGAAATTCCAATTTAGCACAAGTCAATGAGTTTCCGGATCCGAGCCATTGTGCAGCGGATTATAAAGAAATGGTTTTGACTGTAAATCTGCGTGCCTCACTCATCAAGAAGAAAAAATTAGCACTTCTTATTACAATGTGTGTTATATTATAAGTCAGGCTATACGTTATTAACAAAATCGTAACATTCCTGACTTAACGCGATGGGGCCTATGCCTAAACTTTATTCGATTATTTATTTCAACGAGGATCTAAGGAAATTATTCTTTCAATATCATGAACAAGACAAAATAAAGATTGCCTCACAATAATTAAACGTGTTGCAGCTTAAACCCTTTTTGTAAAAATAACGTAACTTTGTGGACAAAAAAAAGGGAAAAACTTACATTAGATGACCGCCTCTCACAAAGACCCGTCCACCACTGATGTAACAAAATGGTGGACCGAGTTTAGTTAATCTGTGATCAAAGTGTTACCGTGTCTAACGAAAAATCCCCGAAATTAGGCGATAATTCGTCTAAAACCTAGTAAAATAACCGTAACAGCCTTGACATGTCAGGATGAGCGCAAAAGCTCGGACAAACTATTTAAATGAATTAAAAATAGAAACAATCTACTATCTATGCATATTTATTAATTTTAAGATAGCGCATATCTAAATTTTTAAAAATAAATCCCCAAATTATAGGTCGTAGACCATAAATACTGAGCTACATCGTGCTAAATAGAAAAAAATAATATTAGGGACAGTATGGAAACGAAATTTGGCCCCTTTTGAAAGTGAAATATTAATAGTTTTTTTATAAAATCATATTTTTTTATTATTTTGCCTGGTGGGCCAGTAATTAGGCAATATATTTTAATAGGTACATACATACATACATATACTCACGGCTATAAATCCCTAGATGGTGTAGCCAGAGCTAAGGAATTAGAAATTCCTCAGCCACTTTTGGAAAGTTAAGTGGGAAAAAGATGGTAAAATAAAGGTTGTTGGCGATGGGTCTCCAACCTCATCGCCCAAAAATCCCTTAAAAGCCCCAATACCGTTAGTCGTCTCCTACGTACACCACCGGAAGAAACGTGGAGTGCTATTCTAAGCCGACAGTACACAGCAAATATCATTTAATAGGTGTATTAAATGATATTTGTACATCGGATTTACAAAATAATAATAAACTTCAGGACATCTTGAAAACGTCAATGTACAACTTTCGCCGGAACTGCCCTAGTGTAGATGAATGTTTGTATAATAGCGAATATCAAACTGTCCTGTACATATATCGAATCAATATACATATTGACTTGATTTTGTATATCAAGTCAATAGCAATCGATGCGCTCCGCGCAGCAAGCGTGCTATTTTTTGTTGTTTGATTCTGATCTGAATGTCTTAACCGAGCCGGATTCGATAAGCGGTCCGGCCCGGTTAAGAGTATTCAGTACCAGAACTGGGCCTGAACCTGAAGATTCAAATCACCTGGTCGTGGAGTTGGATCTACCCAAGCCTACTGCGAACGAAATCAAATCGCACGCACATCAAAGCTATTTTGCGAAGCCGAGTCGTGGCGCGCGATCATCGCACAGCCGAGCTTCGTGCTTAGCAATGTATTGTATGTAGCGTCTCGCTCTCTCAACGGTGCACCGGCAGACCAGTCGCACGCTTCTCTGCGGTCGCGTGAGCGTGACCCGCGTGAGAGAGAACGAGATGCTGCATAGCTGCATTTTTCGCTTTTATAGATTGGCTAGCTAGCTAGCCCTCCGCGTCCGACCGGAAAGAAATTCAGCAGTTAGGCATGAGAGATCTAGCTCACTGAAAAGAAAAGAGCGATATGAATCTTTATCATGTACTGAACTATATCACTCAATTAGCTCAACGGCTCATCTAGCTCAGTGTGATTCATATGAACGACGGCTCACGACACCCTAAAACGTTCACTGATCAGACTCGCTCAAATGAATCTTTTGAGTTGATACTACGAAATGAACTACGTATCGAGCTATTCGTACTCAGATTACGTACGGCAACTAAAAAATGACGCTAAAACACTAATTAAATAATTTTAGTATTATTAATAAATATTTAACAATGGAAGCGATTATAAATATCTATGAAACAGTCATCCAACTTGGGATCTCTCTCCATTTTCTTTGCTATATTTTTTAATTGGTAAGCCTATATGAGAAACAAATATGCAAAACTCATTCGTTTTTGGGATGGAAAACATTATAAAAAAAATATAAATAAAAATAGTCGCTATTTTCTATTTCTAGTTTTCCTCATGGAATAAATAACGTATCAATTTACCGAATCAACTCGCTCCATGCGAGAGTAATGTATATGTCTCTTTCTAGTTCCTACCTCTCTTTCTATTGAATCGACACGCTCTGAGTCGCTTGAACGAAAAGAGCTAGTGAGCTAAATGAACTACTGATATAATTGAAATCAAGCTGAGCGAGATATATATGACGCTAGAATAGGTGAACTAGCTCTTTTGAACGGCTCGCTCCTGAGCTACTCACCACTATCAGCAGTAGCGATTTGGCAACGGCCACGGTTGACCTCTATGCTGTTTGCCTGTTTCCCGCGTAAAGTTGCAATCGCGTTTGTTTGTTGCGTTCTGTTAGAAATGAAAAAATGAGACCCTTTTTAAAAAGAAAACTTATATTGAATTTTTAAATAACTAGGTACATGAACACACTGGATTTTGAATATAGTTAGAATTCGATGTTGACCGTAGGATCAAGGATCGTAGGAGAAAGGAGTATGGGTCAGCAATACAGGGTGCATAGGGTGGATATAACAGCCCCCCGGATAAGAGGAAACTACGAGGAAAAAGAAACATCTCGGAGTTTCTAAAAGCGGCATCTAATGCGAGGTGAGTTAGAGTCAGGAAGATCAGAAGCTGATTCTCCATCAACTGGAGGAAGGTGTGAACGACGAGGAGTAGGTATGGGAGTAGAGCAGTGTGGAATGACAGGAACAGGATCTAAATTGGAGATAGGAATAGGAGCTGTTGTATGGATTGGTCTTACAGAGATTGGTAAATTGAATTTAAATGTACGTAATATTATATAAATGATTATCATCATTACTATTAAACATATGATCCAAATGAAAATAGAATAATGTGTCCCGTATTTTAAAATATGAGGTTTGGTTGTGATTTTATTCAAAGATTTAATTACATTTTGGTTATTTTTATTATAGTCTTGAATCTTATCAAGATTAGTAGCTACAAGTGAAATACGAGGTACACTGTTCTTTAACAAATACGTCTTATCAATATTACAGAATGGTTCATTAATTAAATTAAAGTTAATTATAGGACGTTGAATTAAAATTTTATTTATTAAAGATTTTGGAATGAGTTTAGTATACTTACAATAGGCTTCACATTGACTTGGAAGTTCAAGTATACCTTGTATATTTCTGTCTAAGGTTTCATTTATGATAGACAACTTTACAGAGTCGGATTGAACAAATATCCATTTTTATTTATCAAAGGTTGCCATACATCTAATTCACCAAATAGTATTTTGTAATTACATTGTTTAGGCATGGTAGTTAAACTTTTAGATAACATCTCACTTTCACAGATGGGATTATCATTAGAGGAGTGCATAATCGAAGCTTCACAAATATAATACATTAAATTTATAGATTTACATTCTTTGTGAATGTCATCATAAACAGTATATACGGATTTATCTATCGATATGGCAATATATTTATTTGTAGGTATTATCGTTACAAATGAATCGGATTTTGATAAATTATGAGGTACAGGTAAAGGAATGGCATGATACATATTATATTCTATAGAGTTAACAAGTGGAACCTTCAGTACAAAATTAATCTTATTATTATAATAGTAGCTTACTATATCAGATACATCAATTAATTTATTAACATTACTTAAATCTAGAACAATTGGTAAATATTTGGAATCAGGTAAATGTAAGTAATTATTAACTAATTCGTAGTATAATTCTTTAGGACTCAACATAGCAGGGTAAAGCACATTGTTTTTACTTGAAATAATACTATTTATTATATCATTAATTTCAAAAGATAATGATAACAGTGTGCTATCAAGAA
This sequence comes from Bedellia somnulentella, assembly GCA_963576735.1. Lineage (NCBI taxonomy): Eukaryota > Metazoa > Arthropoda > Insecta > Lepidoptera > Bedelliidae > Bedellia > Bedellia somnulentella. Next base: position 17,522,871 of record OY755187.1, on the reverse strand, counting down.
TGTTAAAAACATGATTAAACATAGTTCTTAAAACTAACTTATTTGAAGCTAAACTTACATTATTCACATTAGCCGTGATAGAGTTAATAGCATTTCTTAATCTTAATTCATTTATTTTAATTTTATTCAAAGTATTGTTAAAATCATTTATGGAAGATTGAGTAACTAAAATATTTTCTTTAACTAGAGAGGCTAATTTTATTTCATCTCTCTGTAAGGATGATATAGCTTTATCGTATCGAATAGCATCATTTTCATCAAGTGTTCCAATTATATGTTTGAAAACAGTTCCAACACCACCAAACCAAGCTGAGCGTTTATCTCTATTGTTTGTTAAATAATTAATTGCGTCAAAGTCTCGGATTATATCATGGTATCTGGTCGTAAGGGGATAATATATTATGACATTCAGAGTCGTTAAAAGCATTGTATGATTTACAAAGAAATCTAGTGGTACCTATTATTTCATTAATAGCATTAATATGGGGTTGTAAATATCCAATATCAGAAGAGATTACAATATTAAGATGACCGTTTACTGTCTTCATGGGACCTAAGGGTTCAAAATATATTCCGGAACTATTATGAATGTATTTGACAAAATCTGGAAGGGCTTGAGTCATGTATATGCTGAAATAAAATTAAATGGAAGAAATTTTAAAAAAGTGAAATTAGTTAGAATGAGAATGGGCTAGTTTGACTTCGTCATAATGATGTGTTACATGTCGTCTATTAATGAGAAGGGATAATGTGTTATTACCAAGGATTTTTATAATTTTGTATGGTCCTTTCCAAATGGGTGATAAAGATTTTCTTAGACGTAGGTGATTTTTAAGGTAGACACAATCTCCTGCTTTATATTGAACAGGTCTGGTCTTTTTATCATAATAGGTCTTAGATAGTTCTTTCGACTTTTGAATATTTTCTATAGCTTTGTTTCTAGAATATTCAAGACGATGTTGAAGCACTTTAACATAGTCAGGGTAAGTGACATCAGAAGTTTGGGTAAATAGGGAATTGGGTATAAATGGTTTATGTCCATATAGAAGTTCATAAGGAGTATAATTAGTCGTAGAATGGACAGTTGTATTATAAGCTAACATTGCTGTGTAAATATAAATATGCCAATTATCTTGATTATCATTAATATACGATTTAAGATACTCTTTTAGAGTTGAATGAGATCGTTCAAGAGTTCCTTGAGTCTGAGGATGATAAGGTGAGGACCATAATTGTTTGATTTTTAGAAATTGACAGGTTTTCTTAAAGAGATCAGCTGTAAAATTAGTTCCCTGATCGGTGAGGATTATTTTCGGGATACCGAACAATGAAATAAAGTGTATAAGACATTCTGAGGGTTCTTCAGCTGTTGTTGACGAAATAGGGTAAGCGGTAGAAAATTTAGTTAAGTCGTCTTGAAGGGTAAGGATAAAGCGAAGTTTACTTTTATTGGTTTCAGGAAGGGGACCTACTATGTCAAGACTAATTCTTTCAAAAGGCTGAGTTGAAGTGGAAGTGATTTGCATGGGAGCACGATTTATTCGGCGTAAAGCTTTATTGGTTTGGCAAGATTCACAGTTCTTTACATAATTTTCAATATCATTTCTCATATGTTTCCAGTAAAATTGATCTTGGACTCTCTTTAGCATTCTATTTGCACCTAAATGACCAGCGACAGGTATATCGTGATTCTCTTTAAGGATTTTTGGGATTTCACTTAATGTGGGATAAATCAAGTTGTTATGATAAATATTAATTTCAATTTTGGTTTTGTTAAACACATATAAAAGCATATTATATAATTTCAAAGGTAAATATTTGTCAAAAGGATTTTTAAAGTCAGTGATAGCAATTCGTAAGTCAGAAAGTTCGAGTTGTAGAATAAGTTCATTCCTTAGGTTTTTCAGTGATTTATATATATCATCATAAGAGCCTTGATCAAAGTGATGTACTTTAATAAATATAAGGTAAACATTTTTATTTTGATACTTAATTTTAAGAGATGTGTTCAAGACCCTAGTTTCATAGTTTTTCACTAGATGGCGCTGTACATTTTGTACATCGCGGCAGCGAAGTTTTTATATTCTATTATATAAGCTAAAAGCAATTTCTAATAAATAAGTTCAATTAAGTTCAAACTACTTTGGTTTTATTTAATACCTCAGCAGTTCCAGTTCAAATAGGGCATAGATTTGCGAAGTTTTTAGTACTAAACTTCTAAAGATCGCGGTTCAGTGAAGATCGTCTCTGGCATACTAACAAACGTACGCAGCTCCGTACTCAGCGGAAACTCCAGTTCAACGGTGTGGAGAAGATCAAATCAAGGAGAAGCTATCAAGATAAAGTGACACATGTGCAAATACTACACTACGTCATCGAGACGACTAGACAGGACATCGGCATATCGAGGAGCCGTTGTTACGTCACAGGAGCATGAAAACTTTTGTAAGTGACAAGTGAAGTGCCTATTGTAAGTACAGTTTCAAATGTTATTACTTAAGGAAGAATCCAAATAGACGTTTCTAAACCGAGGATTGATAAGAAGATAGTGCTCAGGCATTTTGACTCTTACATGTATGACTTCATAAACTTAAAGAAAATGTAGGGAATTGAGAACTTAGAATAAATTTTGAAAACAATAGCAATATATATTGCATGTTCTAGGACTTAGAATATTGTTGTTAAAAATGAAAGTACAGGGAACCTATGCCCAATTTTTCATAGATCTTTTTGTTAAAACACTTAGTAATATTTTTTCACAATTTCACTTATATTGCGAAAGTGGTGTTTCTCTGTGCGATTGTTATTTGTGATTGATGATTTGTGTCTACAATGGATAGTATTATCAATGTTCAACGTGATTTAGTTAAATCTATAGAAAAAGGCTTTGTTAATTATAAGAAAAGTCCTAAGGACAGAGTTAATCGTGAATATATTGAAACAAGGTTAGAGAATTTAGAGAGAGATTGGCAATTATTTAGAAAAAATAACACGAAATTGTACGAATGCTACTCATCAACTGATATTGATAAATGTTCATATATAAGTGAGGATATCTATGATAAATGTGAAAACGCATACATAATATATAAATTTTGTATGAAACTGAGATTAACAAATTGTTAGCTTTAAATAAAGATTCTAATGTTAAAGATACTGTTGAGAGTGAGTCCTCCGGTTCCTTTGTTAAGTTACCCAAGGTTTCAATACCAATATTTTCTGGAAAATACTCCGAATGGCCCACATTTAGGGACTTGTTTATATCGCTTGTAGATAAAAATAAGACGCTAGATAACGTGCAAATTAACGTGCAATTGTATTATCTAAAAGGACACCTTACAGGGGAAGCTGAACAGTTAATTAGGCATACTCCTATAACGGAAGCGAATTATACTGCATGTTGGGAACTACTTGAAAAACGTTATAACAATAAACGCTATCTTGCCAATTGTGTACTAAAGAGATTGTTTGGTCAAAGACTTTTGAATTTTGAATCTGCTTCGGGGTTAAAGGAACTGTTGGACAACACCTCTGATTATTTAAGTGCGCTGCAAAACTTGCATGTAAACGTGAGTACATGGGATGTATTAATAATACACATCGTTACGTTCAAGCTCGATCCTGAGACACGTAAACATTGGGAGTTAAACATTTCTTATAATGGCTCGAATGAATTGCCCACACTCAAACAGTTCAATGAGTTTATAGAAAACCGGTTCAGAGCATTGGAGTGTTTGGACTCCAAACGACCGCTGACTGATCAAGCTAAATCGCTATTGGTTACTAATGATTCTCATAGTCCTAGTAGTGAATTTTGCACGGGATGTTAGTTCAAATTCTTAGGTCAGGCTGCACGTGGTATTGTTGCAAGCCTCATAGCAGTCACATTCAGTGCAAATTCTTAGGTCAGGCTGCGTGTGGTATTGTTGCAAGCCTCATAGCAGTCACATTTAGTTCAAATTCTTAGGTCAGGCTGCGTGTGGTATTGTTGCAAGCCTCATAGCAGTCACATTTAGTTCAAATTCTTAGGTCAGGCTGCATGTGGTATTGTTGCAAGCCTCATAGCAGTCACATTTAGTTCAAGTTATTAGGTCAGGCTGCATGTGGTATTGTTGCAAGCCTCATAGCAGTCACATTTAGTTCAAGTTATTAGGTCAGGCTGTGTGTGGTATTATTGCAAGCCTCATAGCAGTCACATTTAGTTCAAGTTATTAGGTCAGGCTGTATGTGGTATTGTTGCAAGCCTCATAACAGTCACATTTAGTTCAAATTCTTAGATCAGGCTGCATGTGGTATTGTTGCAAGCCTCATAGCAGTCACATTTAGTTCAAATTCTTAGGTCAGGCTGCATGTAGTATTGTTGCAAGCCTCATAGCAGTCACATTCAGTGCAAATTCTTAGGTCTGGCTGCATGTGGTATTGTTGCAAGCCTCATAGCAGTCACATTCAGTGCAAATTCTTAGGTCAGGCTGCATGTGGTATTGTTGCAAGCCTCATAGCAGTCACATTCAGTGCAAATTCTTAGGTCAGGCCTCGTGTGGTATTGTTGCAAGCCTCATAGCAGTCACATTTAGCTCAAATTCTTAGGTCTGGCTGCGTGTGGTATTGTTGCAAAGCTCATAGCAGTCCCATTCAGTACAAATTTTAAGATCAGGCTACTTGGGGTTTATATCCAACCTTATAGTAGTCCCAATTATATTGCCTCCCAGTCATTGGCTCTTGCGTCGAGTAATTAAAAAACATCCGGGTTCTGACAATATAACTCGTGTAGTCACGTTACGAACAAAATTGTCTATTATTAAGAGGCCTACTTCTAAAATTTGTATTTTGCCATTAGCGAAGTAAGAATGGCATAATGATGTATTTGTGATAGTGTTTAATAGAGAATAGTGTTTTGTTTAAGTCAGATTGTTTATTTTTGTTCTAAGTAATTCTAAGTTTATACAATTGTATAATGTTACTTTTTTTAGGACATTCTGTCAATAATGTCCTAAGGGGGCGGTATGTTCAAGACCCTAGTTTCATAGTTTTTCACTAGATGGCGCTGTACATTTTGTACATCGCGGCAGCGAAGTTTTTATATTCTACTATATAAGCTAAAAGCAATTTCTAATAAATAAGTTCAATTAAGTTCAAACTACTTTGGTTTTATTTAATACCTCAGCAGTTCCAGTTCAAATAGGGCATCCGCAACAAGATGAATATAGCGTTCTTTCGCAATTTATGATTTCATCTGTATTTTCGATATTTCCCAGAATTTGTTCGATATAAGGATTAGCTTCATCAAGGTCAATTGAAACGGGAATAACTAAATTTTTACAATCACTTTCCAATATGCTCTTGTTGTGTTCAATAATGGTCACATCAGTTTCAAAGTTTTTGCCATTAGTGTTTTTGAGAAAATCAGAATAAGAGTCGTCAGTAAAATCTATATCTACAAGAGGATCAATTGCTGTTTGGGTATTGGTACTCTCAGGGCTAGAGTCGGTGAATGGAATTGGTGTCGGTAATTTAATGTTTTTTGACATGAATTCCTCATGTGGGGATTATTACTCATAAATAAAAGATATTATTAAAGGAAAGAAAAATTTCTTCGGGCGTATACCCGAAGGTCGCGGGTTCGAACCCCGCCAGTGTCGAAATTTTTCTTTCCTTTAATAACATCTTTTATTTATGAGTAATAATCCCCACATGAGGAATTCATGTCAAAAAACATTAAATTATTGATAGTTAGGCGTTTCCAACATTTGCATTCTATCTGAAAAGGTAGACAAGTGGCCGTCCGAATTAGTTAAAATTCGGAGGTAGGAAACGCAAACACTACTTGAACGTGTAAAAAAGAAACAAAGGATAGAGAAATTTCGCGCTGGATGCCAACTGACACTGTAGCTCAGTTGGCAGAGCGACGGGGGCGTATACCCGAAGGTCGCGGGTTCGAACCCCGCCAGTGTCGAAATTTTTCTTTCCTTTAATAACATCTTTTATTTATGAGTAATAATCCCCACATGAGGAATTCATGTCAAAAAACATTAAATTATTGATAGTTAGGCGTTTCCAACATTTGCATTCTATCTGAAAAGGTAGACAAGTGGCCGTCCGAATTAGTTAAAATTCGGAGGTAGGAAACGCAAACACTACTTGAACGTGTAAAAAAGAAACAAAGGATAGAGAAATTTCGCGCTGGATGCCAACTGACACTGTAGCTCAGTTGGCAGAGCGACGGGGGCGTATACCCGAAGGTCGCGGGTTCGAACCCCGCCAGTGTCGAAATTTTTCTTTCCTTTAATAACATCTTTTATTTATGAGTAATAATCCCCACATGAGGAATTCATGTCAAAAAACATTAAATTATTGATAGTTAGGCGTTTCCAACATTTGCATTCTATCTGAAAAGGTAGACAAGTGGCCGTCCGAATTAGTTAAAATTCGGAGGTAGGAAACGCAAACACTACTTGAACGTGTAAAAAAGAAACAAAGGATAGAGAAATTTCGCGCTGGATGCCAACTGACACTGTAGCTCAGTTGGCAGAGCGACGGGGGCGTATACCCGAAGGTCGCGGGTTCGAACCCCGCCAGTGTCGAAATTTTTCTTTCCTTTAATAACATCTTTTATTTGGTGTCGGTAAGTCATTTACGTTAACAAATTCATTGTTTGTTGCAGGTAAACTTTCATTAGAGGGGTTTGGACTAGAAAGATTGAGATTTAATTGATCATTGACTAAGATTGGATTAACAGGGTATCTCGATAGAGCATCAGCATTGCAATTAATTTTTCCTTTTTCATATTCAATGTCATAGTCAAACTCTTCCAATTGTAAGCGCCATCTAACTAAACGAGAGCCTGGTTTTGAACAGTTGAAAAGCCATTTAAGTGGCTTGTGGTCAGTTATTACAGTAAAACGATGACCGAAAAGGTAAGGTCTGAATTGTTGAGTGCCAAAGATAATGGCCAAGCATTCTTTTTCCGTTGTTAAATAATTGATTTCTGCTTTATTTAAAGTGCGAGATGCGAATGCTATAGGTCGATCTTGACCGATAGGACCTTGGGATAATATAGCAGAAATAGCAAACTGAGAAGCATCACATGTGAGAAGAAAAGGTTTAGTAAAGTCGGGATAAATAAGGACTGGAGAAGAAACAAGTTTTTCTTTAAGTTTTTCAAAATTAAGCTGCTGTTCATTTTTCCATTCAAAGGCGACTCCTTTCTTGCAAAGTTTAGTAAGTGGTTTGGAAAATTTCGCAAATTCAGGGATGAATCTTCTATAATAGGACATTTAACCTAAGAAAGATTTTATATCTGTTTGAGTTTTTGGAATGGGATATTCTACCACTGCTTTAATTTTTTCTGGGTTTAGTTTGACTCCATTTTCATTTATTACGTGACCAAGGTATGCTCTTTATGTAAGAATTCACATTTGTCCGGTTACAGTTTAAGGTTAAATTCTCTGAGTCTAGCAAAAATAAGTGAAAGATTGTTTATATGGGATGTTAAATCATGGCTATATATCACGATATCGTCCAAATATACGAAGCAACGAGAGCCTTGGAGACCGGCGAGACAAGAATTCATGAGGCGTTGAAAAGTGGTTGGAGCATTTTTGAGCCCAAAAGGCATTCTGTTGAATTGAAAATGACCCTGAGGTACCGAGAAAGCAGTTTTTTCAGGATCTTCTACAGGGATTTGGTGAAAACCAGAGGCTAAATCTAATGTAGAGAAGTATTTGCTATGTCCGAGTTGATCTAATATTTCAGTTATCTGAGGAATTGGATAAACTTCACCTATAGTTATATCGTTAAGTTTTCTGTAATCTATAACTACACGCCATTTCTTTTCTCCTGAGGCATCTAATTTCTTGGGTACAACCCATATGGGTGATGACCAAGGTGATTTGGAAGGTGCTATTATTTCGTCATCTAACATTTTATTTATTTGTTTCTCAACTTCCCTTTTATGGACCTCTGGAAATCGATAAGTTTTGGTATGAATTGGTACTTCGGTGGTAGTCCTAATTTTATGAGTGAGAGCTGTTGTGTGAGTGAGTTTGTCATTTGGTAAATGGAAAATATCTGAGTAAGTCGAACATAAGTCAATGAGGGATTCCCTTTCTTCGTTATTAAGGTGATTTAATCTTAGAAGGTTAATTACATCATAAGTTCTTTTGGAAATACCATTTGTGGGTAAAGCATAGGAATTAGTAAGAACTGAATAATCAATAGGTTGAAGATGAAGTTTCAAATCGGAATTTATGGATATTGTTTCATTTGTAGTATTAGCAATTGTAATATTAACTCTATTATTTGGTTTAACTTTAACTATGGAATTCGATACAAAGATTTGATCTGAAATGTGTTGATCGAAGACAATCCCTTCCTTTAATTCAGGGTTAAAAACAGAACATTCTATAACAAACTCAGATCGAGGGGGTATAGTATAAAGAGGTTCTGAGAAATTTAAATTTATTAAATTGTTTCCAATTTTTAGGACCTTTTTACCATAATCTATTTGACACTCAAAACTATCTAGAAGATCATTACCAACTATGCCATCATGTGATAAACTTATATCTCCCACAACGTGAAACTCGTGTGTATCAGAGGAATTGGGAAAAATGGGCATTTTAAAATTTCCAAGTGTAGAAGTAAAATTATCTCCGGAGTCAATACCTTTTAAAGTTATCATATTTTTATTCAGCTTGGGTGGTTTAGATATCGAATTGAGTTTTATGAGGCTTACACATGAACCAATGTCTATAAGGAATGAAAGGGGCCTATCTGATACAACAGTTTGTATGATAATGTGGGGTAAGTACCTCTTATCAGAGTTTTTTAAAATTTCGTATATCCTACTAGGTTTTCCTAGTGAGAGGGCATCTTTTGATGGGGACAAAGGGAATTCACAAGTTTTTTCAGAAGAGCAGGGATCAAGCGTTTGAGGATTCAGAGGGTTCAGTGGATTCAGAGGATTCAGTGGATTCAGAGGATTCAATGGATTCAGAGGATTCAGTGGATTCAGTGATGAGTCTTTTTTTGACGTTGGAGTAGGTAAAATAAGATCGTTAGATGCAGAAGGAATGAGTCCTTTAGTATCAATCATTTTATCGAATTTGGGAGGACTATGATTCAGCGGATTCAGTGATGGATTATTAAATGTACTAAAGGACTTTGTTATACTTGAGGTACCATTTTTAACAATGTGGATTTTGTTTCCCGGGCGGCACTTCTCGGGAAAACTTATTCGTTTAAATTACTGTCCGTTTGACTTTCCTCAGTGTCGTTATTCTCGCATTGATTAATTGTATATGTTCTGCGAGGAGGGCTTTGACCTGGACGATTTTGGAACCCTCTTGTTTGAAATCGGGAATTGTTGTACTGTCGTTTGCGACAGTTTTCGATAGAATGACCAATTGCTTTGCAATATCTACATGTCATTTGGCTATTCGGTCCCGGGTTATTTTGATTGCCTCCATTGTAATAATTATTTGAGCGAGAAGGGTTAGAGACAAAAGGACGATGATTATTGTAGTTGTTAGATGATCTTATATTAGAAAATGTATTGTTTGTTCGGGTTCGGGGGGTAGGAGATGGTCGCTTATTCTTAATGGATTGTAATATTTTCTCTTCCGATATTGCAATATTTATAGCCTCATTTAAAGTTTTGGGAGATCGCGCTCGAACTATATTAGAAAGGTGGGGGTATAAACCCATCAGGAAATGATGGAGAGCTAACTCTTCCATTGCTGTGGTTTTACCGGGTATATCGCCCTTTCTTGATGAAGAAAGGACAACTTCGGTTAAAAGTTGGGATAAACAGGTTTCTATTTTTAAAGAAAATTGAGTAACGCTTTCACCATTTTCTTGAATCGTTTCTTGGAGTTCTGTTAACAAATGTGTATAGTGCTTTTTCTCAGCAAACTGATTCACCAAAAACTGTTTTAATTGTTCCCAATTAATGAATTCCTTAATGAAGCATGCTACTTCGGCCTTACCTTGCAGTTGGCTTAAAATATATTTAAATATAATAATTTTCTGGCTGTTTGATGCTAATTCATAAGTATTATTACAATTATTTATAAAAGCATTTAGGGTTTCACGAGACCCATCAAAAGGTTTAATAAATTTGAGTAAAACGCTCAACTTAATATCAAGTGTTGGTATAGGTTTTGATGATGCAGATGTTTTACCCTTACTAGGGGTTGGTGGAGGATCAATGGTCGAAGCTAAATCAGTTAGGCTTAAAGATGACATTTTTTTATCGGTTTCCGTCATAATTATCCTTTTGTTTTAAATAATAATAGTTAAAATAATTCAATAATCAAATATCAGATACGAAATAAACCAGAATATTATGAAAAACAATAAAAAATAATAGTAATAATATAGTATTGTAGAATCGAGAATAAAAACAAACGAACAAAATAAAGTCAATGAATATTCCAATTAACACTTAAAAACTTTCGTACTTGACCGTCTAGCTACACTGATAAGGCGCTGTGTAATTCGTAGAACTGTCGCCTAGACGCTGTGGAATGCGTGGCGTATCCGTTGAGCTCGCTGATAATCGAAGTATTCATATTGTATTGAGAGAGACAGGAACAAAGTGATAAAGTTTGAAAAAAACTTACAGGATGATGATGATTAAGAGCATGGCGTTGCTTGGATGCATAATTGATTCCCTGGTTTATTGAGTAGAAACCAGAGCGGAGCACTTGGATTATTTCACTATTACACTCCACTTTGCACTTATTTTGTAAATCGAAAAAGGTATTGAATAGCACGAAAACTTTGAATTAATTTCTTGATTATTAGGAACACTTTTCTTTATAAATTTGCAACTGATTTGAGACACTTGATACACTTTTGAGTTCTATTCAATTAAAATAGGGACCCGTAATTTTGCCGGATCCCACCGCTGCCACCAATGTTAGAAATGAAAAAATGAGACCCTTGTTAAAAAGAAAACTTATATTGAATTTTTAAATAACTAGGTACATGAACACACTGGATTTTAAATATAGTTAGAATTTGATGTTGACCGTAGGATGATTGGATCGGGACTGAACGGAGCGGATAGGAATCGGTAAGGGAAAAGGAGCTGAGTCAGGATTATGTTGAGTTCAGTTAGTTATTGCTGTTAAGGAATGAAAGGAGTATGGGTCAGCAATACAGGGTGCATAGGGTGGATATAACAGAGCGAGTAGTAGCACTTAGATATCCGTATCGAAAACCGCTGTACACCGCATCATCTGAACCGCGCCCGCATGTTTCATATTGAAGTTTATGACTATTTGTTTATTTGAATAAGATTGTGTAGTGTGTGGAAGTGTAGCCGCTTAAGAGAAGAACAGCAGCGTTGTTGACGGAGCCGCCGCCATCGACCAAGCCAAGTCGTCCGTTACGAGAACGAGGTGAGTCTCACGTTGCTTCCTATTTCCTATACCCTCGCCATCCGCTGAGCCTTCACCAGCTCTGGTCCTTCGTAGCTATCCCGCCCGCGTAACCAATCATCTTATATGCAGCAATATTCTTGAATGTATATTTGTCAGTACTAATAAGTGGGTACAGTTTCACACTGTATTAAGTTAGATTGAGGTTATATACATATTTGATCATATTAGTCATTTCCAAGTGGGTTTGAATAAGAGGCAGGCTAACTTTATTCATTTACTTTAAATTTCTACTTGTTTTTTGATATTTTGTAGACTGGGTTGTGTTAACAGGTTCACAATCAGTTTCCAGTTTTGGTTTGTAAAATAAGGTTAATGATTGCAAGTCTGGGGCTTGATATTTTGTATATTGTGTTTTTTGGTAACTAGTTCATTGTTGTTGCTAGATTGTATTGCCAAATATTATTTGTCCTTTGCTAGTTTTTGTATTCCTATATTGTATTTTAGATATCTGGTGGTCAAGTGTTGATTTGGGTTGTATTCTTTGTATTTGTATATTGTAATTTAGGTATCTGTTGGTCAAGTGTTAATTATAGGTTATACAATAGGAGTTATATCTTTGTTTTAATTATTATTGTGGTATTATTTTATCTGTCACATCATGACTTCTGTAACTAGGATTGTTGGGGAAGTAAGGACAGTATTGCGTTGGTTAGCTTCAGCTGCTGCATTGGTGGGTCGACCAGAACGAACCGCTGCTTTGTTGGATAGGTTTGATAAATTGCCCGCTAAACGGGAGCGGTTAGAGAATCTTTCTGCCTGTTATTATGAATTGGCCAGCACTGGTGTGGTTCCATCGGATGTGGAAACTCAAATTGTGGGTGATTTGGATCAGTTTCATGAGCTCGCCGACGAATTGGTTCAGGCGGCTCTCACACTCAAAGCGGAGTCGACCACTTCTCCAGATTTGGATACCAAACTTGAACCAACCTCTCCAGCGTTATTGGGTAGACTGCCCACTTTGAATTTGCCGAAGTTTAGTGGAGATCTCACTGAGTGGCTTAGTTTTTGGAACATGTTTCAAAGCCTGGTGGATCGGAGGTCAGATTTGTCACCAGCTCATATTGCCCCCTGTTGTTTGTCGGTATTGCAATGAGCCTGGACATGCAGTGACAGCCTGCAAGCGTTTTTTGGAGATGCGAGTCCAGGGTCGCCGAACTATTGCTGCTGACCGAAGGTGGTTTTATGTTTGTCTTGGTGACCATCTTCAGCGTGAGTGTCAGCAGAGCAGACCTTGTAGGATTTGTCGGGGAGCTCATCATCCGGTTTTATGTGCGAACCGTAGTGGTCGTAATGAAGTAGAAGCTGTGCGTTCCCCCCCGTGGGTTTGCGTCGATCCCCCACGGGCGGGGGTAAAATGGCTCGTTCTCAGGAACCGCCTAGATATTACACGGCCGCCGATAGGTTCTCCCCCCCCTTGATGGAGCAGCCCCGGTTAAATAACCGGACGTACGGTTATGGGCGTCATCGTACGCCATTTGTTACTGCTCACTTGTCTCGTCGTTACCAGTACGAGAGCTGGGAGCCACACCCACGTCGTAACCTTCCCGACGTGTCCAGGGGTGAGTTTTCTCCCCCTCGACGTACCGAATAGGTACTTGCTGCCCTCCCACCAATCCCTGCTGTCCACCGGGAAACAGTATTGTTGCCGACAGCAGTTGTTAGAGTGTGGGCCCCCAATGGTCAACATGTGGATGTTCGAGCCATTTTGGATTCGGGGTCCTAAGGTTGTATCTTGTCAAGTTGGTTGGTGGTGCGATTGGGCTTATCATTGAAAAATTGTGAAACGTTTGTCCCCCTCGTCAGTCCTGTCCTGTCTCCCGTGTCAGTGATTAAGGGAGAGACCCGTGTCTCGGTCTCCCCTCAGGATCCCCTGGTTCCAGTTGTGTCGTTTTTGGGAATTGTTGTTAATACCATTTTGGGTCCGGTGTAACCCCAGGTTGATTTGAAGTTGATTTGCCCTGTTTTGACAAAAGTTTTGAAGTTGGCGGATCCTACCTATTTTACCCCTGGACCAGTAGATTTGTTGTTGGGTTCTGATGTTATAGGCACCTTTTTGACTGGAGGGCCTCAGCCCTTACAGCCCAACGGATTGGTAGCAGTGCCTATTGTTTTTGGTTTTGTTATTTTTGGACCAGTCCTATCCAGTAGTGTGCCGTTTGAACATAGTGTTGGTGTAGGTTTGTCACTCTCGAGAAAAAAATAGAGTTGTCTGGTGCAGTCTTAGTTACTAAATTGATGCATCATGTTTTAGGTTTGTTGAAAGGAGATATGGATATTTGTGATTGTTATACATGGACTGACAGTGAGATTGTTTTGTCCTGGCTAAAAATGCCAGCTCACACATTAGAAGTTTTTGTAGCCAACCGTATCTCTCAAATCCAGAATAGTGAGACCCCGTTGTTATGGAGACATGTTCCTGGAGAATTGAATCCAGTTGATTGCGCTTCTCGCGGTTGCAGCGCTCCAGCTCTCCTACAACATAAGCTTGGTGGGGTCCGAATTGGTTGAAGTGTCGGCCGAGTGAGTGGCATCCAATATCTATCTAACTAGTTTATCCCGCCAGGGTATTAAATGGCTGTTTGACCCACCTTCCTGGCCTTTGAAAATGTTGTTAAGGTCGCTAAAACTCATTTGCGTAGCGTAATTGGTGAAACTGTACTTACTTATGAGGAACTTGATATTGTATTTTGTAAAGAGCGGTCGCAACTCTATCCCGACTCCCGATTGATTAAAGCGGGCCGATTGTAGCGGCCCGGGGCGGGGGTATGTTCGCGCCAGACATGTACTCGCGGGTTTAGCCTACTCTATTTAGTCTGTGATTGATTGATACTCTTGACTTTGTAGTGGTAGTATACAACATGTATCTATATAATGTATTCTGTGTAACCATAACAATAAATAAACAGTTCTATACGAGCACTCAAGTGTTTCATTCGTCTCCACGACACACCTCCGTATATGGCGACCCTGCCAGAGAGGCGCTGCCGCGCCTTTTAACCAACCGAACATTACTTTAAAAATATGGGAAAATCACAATCGAAAAGTGAAGAGACAATTGTGGTACAAAATTCAATAGGAGGAAATAATGAATCCTATATTGAACAAATTAAATTTCATTTATCGGCTACGAATGTGCTCCTACTATTTATCGTTGTAGTGATTGGTCTGTTCCTGATACGATATATTTATAAATCATATAAGGAGTGTCACACCAGCTGGATCACGAGAGAAATCAACCGAAATGCTGTAAGGTCTTCGTCGAATTCATCATCGCGAATACCACAAGTTCAGCCAGACTCTGGCCGCCAGAGCATGTATAAGAACTTAGATGTGCGCTTCCAGTCTACGCCTATCGGGGAATAGCGGACGGACGGTGTCAGTGACGTTAAATATTGCTAAATAAGTGATGGAGTGAGTTCATTTTATTATTTAATTTGATGATTAGTTAGATGATTTACATAAAAATAATTATTAGTTTAGAATTTTTTTAACAATATGTGAGCATTTATTTTTACACTATATTTTATTGATAAATATTTAGAATACTTTATATCATTAAGGGTTACATATGGCTAGTACTTTACAAACATTATATTCGAAACTAAAGGATATAAAGACATATTTGATTAAAATTGGACCTTCAAGAAGGCAAGGAAAAATATTAACACTTAAACTAGAAAATGCCAAAACTTTATATGAAGAGTATATTAGTAGTTTAGAAATTATTGACATAGATATTAAGTCGGGAAAAATATGTTCGGAAACTGTTCCCCACATAGAAAAATATAGTACAAATATTAATCAGTTACATTGTGAAATTCTAGATTTGTGTAGTTTAAAAATGGAAGGAAAAATGGATACTTTCAATTTGAAAACCGCCCTTACCTTATTGCCTTGTATGACCAATGAAGATACAAATATTAAACAACTTATAGACAATATCGAATATTATTCATCAATTTTACCTTCAAATGAGTGTAAACAAAATTTAATTAATTTTGTACTGAAAAGTAGATTATCTCAAGCTGCTAAATTAAAATTACAGTCTAGCTATACCACCGTACAGAGTTTAGTCGCAGATATGCGTTCCGAATTATTGCCAAAAAAGTCTGCAACTGCGATACAACAAAAAATATTAAAATTAAGACAGAATGAGTCATCTATAGGTGATTACGGGAAAGAGTTGAGTGAGTTATTCGTAGACCTGACGATAACGCAAGCCAGCGGAAACGAGGACTGTTACAAAATATTAAAACCGATTAATGAAAAATTCACAATTAAACAGTTTGCCGATGGTTTACGGAATCGTAAAATTAGTACCATAATTACTGCTAGGAATTACAGCCACCTGAAGGACGCCATCCAAGCCGCCCAAGATGAAGAAATAAATATGGTTCCTGGGGAAATTTTAGGTATGTATTCAAATAATACTAACACTTACTATCGCAGTCAAAGGGGACATAGAGGTAATTTTAGGGTATCTCGGTACAACCACGGTAACAGGTACTCATACAATAAGGTACAAGGACATTCCCATCCGCATCAACTACGTGGAAGATTTCTACCCAGAGGCAATAGTCAGCAGAGAGGACGACAGCCTATGCCGCCGCAAAGACGTACGTATTATAATAATAGTTCACGTTATCAAGGAAAACGGAATTCTCATAATTTACACGTTTTCACTGACATACATACACGTTTTTTCGTGACTAATAATCATAAAATTTTAACATGCGCTAGTGATTGCTATGTAAATATATTATCACATAGGAATAAAAACTATAGTTATCTTATTGACTCAGGAGCATCATTATCAGCTTTGAAATACAAGTACGCGTTGGAGCACAACATTCCAATCCATAAAGAGAGCATGATCATAAACGGAATCGGGGGAAAAGTACATGCTATAGGATATGTTTATTTAAAGTTACGTTTAGGCAACCGATACGTTAGTCATAAGTTTTATTTATTTAAGACTTTGCCTATTATAGCGAATGGAATTCTGGGACGTGACTTCATGAGTAGATTTAAAGCTAACTTAGATTTTGGTAACAGTATATTAACGCTATTTATGAATCGGAGTAGGATAACTTTTACGATTAATAGAAATAGTAGTTACAGTTTTGAAATACCAAAAAGATGCGAGTCGATACATTATATTCCTATTGACTTGAAGGAAGATTGCATTGTGTGTGCGGAAGAAATTCAGGAAGGTATTTTTTTAGCGGGTTCTGTAGTAAAACCTAGAAACGGTTTGATACCCATAAAAATAATGAATGTAACAGAAAATGATTTTATTTTATCGAAATTAAAACCAACAGTATGCAAGCTTAGCGATTACAATATATGTTCTTTTGATAGGTCTATTAACAGTGCCGATAGAGTTAAGAAATTATTTTCGGAATTGCAATTAAGTCATTTAAGCAAAGATGAACAAACAACTATAAAAAATATGTGCGCGAAGTATGCCGATATATTTTATCTTTCGGGAGATTCTTTGAATACCACTGATGTGTATACGCATAATATTATGTTAAAGCCTAACACGAGTCCTATTTTTACAAAACCATATAGATTACCTTTTACACAAAAGTCGGAAATAAAACGGCAGATAGGGAAAATGTTACAAGAAGGAATAATTGAGCCCAGCAAAAGTGATTGGTCGAGCCCTGTTTTGTTAGTTCCTAAAAAGACTAATTCAAACGGAGAAAAACAGTGGCGTTTAGTAGTAGATTACCGGAAATTAAATAATTGTATATTAGACGATAAATATCCTTTACCGGATATAACAGAGGTATTAGAATCTTTGTCTGGAAGTGTATATTTCACACATTTGGACTTACATCAAAGTTACTATAATGTTAAATTAGAGGAAAATTCTAGAAAATACACTGCTTTTTGCTCAGGACAATTTCAAATGACACGAATGCCGATGGGGCTAAAAACTAGTCCAAATTCATTCTCGAGAATGATGAATATAGCATTATCGGGTTTAAATCATGAAAAATGTCTGGTATATTTGGATGATCTTATTATATTTGGAAGGAATTTGGAAACTCATAATAAAAATTTGCAGGACGTGTTCGAGCGACTGAGAAAAGTAAACCTAAAACTTAATCCGAGTAAATGCGATTTCCTTAAAAAACAAATATTGTACTTAGGCCACGTGATATCTAGTGAAGGCATATTACCGGATCCAAATAAAATTAAAATAGTTAAAAACTACCCCCTACCATCTAATATTGACGAAGTAAAACGATTTGTAGCCTTCGCAAACTATTATAGAAAATTCGTTCCAGATTTTGCTTCTATTTCTAATCCATTAAATGCACTTTGTAGAAAAAATGTTCCATTTATCTGGAGTGAAAAATGTCAAAAAGCTTTTGAAAAATTAAAACAGTGTATCATTTCGCACCCAGTACTTGATTATCCTGATTTTACAGATAACAATAAATTTATATTACAGACAGATGCATCAAATGATGCTATAGGAGCTATTTTATCGAATAGCAACGGTCGGCCCGTAGCTTTTTCTAGTAGGGTATTGAATAAAGCCGAGAAAAATTACCCAATAATAGAGAAAGAACTTTTAGCTATTGTATGGGCTATAAAATATTTTAGGCCGTATTTATATGGTAAACTATTCACAGTGAAAACCGATCATAGGCCGTTAGTTTATCTTTTTAATATGAAAGACCCGTCAAGTAGGTTAACAAAATTTAGGATAGCCTTAGAAGAGTACGACTTTGAAGTAGAGTATGTGAGGGGTTCGGACAACGCTGCTGCAGACGCATTGTCTCGAATAAGAGTGACCTCGCATGAGTTGAAAGATAATCATGAGTGTGTTAATGTCTTAACGCGAGCTCAAGCGAAGAGGATAGACAGTAGCAAGGTTTCTTTGGGGGATATGGTAAGCACTAGTTCAAGGTCTGATCAGCCGAGAATTGTGAATACACATATAATGCCAAAGGAATCAGTTGAGCTACAATTCATCGATAAAAATACCTTAAATAAATTAAAAAATGAAAAGTTAATAACTAGCGAAAGTAAAACATTTTGTTACATAAGATCTAGAAATATAATTTATATAAAATATGCAAACTCTGCATCACAAATCTCGCGAGCCGAATTTGTGAAAGAGTTAGACTTATTGTGTGCACAGCTAAGTATAAATGAAATATGCATATTAAAAACAAGTGAAAATGGAATATTTATAAAAAAGCTTGTCGAAGAAATAAGTAAAAATAAGAATAGGTCCGGACCACGAATTTGCATTTTAAATAATGTAATTAGAATAGAAGAGAAAGATGACAGGCGAGTCATTTTGAATGATTTTCATCTCTTACCCAGCAGTGGCCATGCGGGAATGAGAAGAATGACCAACAATATTAAGAAATATTATTATTGGCCTGGTCTAGATAGAGACGTTAAAGAGTTCGTTAAGCGTTGTGAAAAGTGCCAACGCCAAAAACATAGTTTACCGGTCAAAGAACCAATGGTTATTACCACGACGTCGAATACAGCATTCGAAAAAATATATTTAGACTTAGTAGGTCCTTTGGGAACGGATAACAACAACTACTCGTATATTTTAACATTACAGTGCGAACTTACAAAGTATACAGAGGCATACCCATTAGTGACAAAACAATCTCAAGAAGTAGCAAAATGTTTTGTAAATAATTTTATTTTACGTTACGGGATACCACGACAAATAGCTTCCGACAAAGGTAAGGAATTCATTTCATCACTATTTCAAGAAGTGTGTCAAATACTAAAAATTCAACAATTGAGTTCCACTGCCTACCATCACCAATCTATAGGTGCGCTAGAGGTAACACATAAAAATTTAAAATCATTTCTCCGCATACAAACAGAGAACCACCCCGAGAGTTGGAGCCAATGGTTACCGTTCTGGTGTTTCGCATACAATACCACTGTCCACTCGGAAACACGTTTTACACCGTATGAACTAGTTTTTGGTAAGTTATGTTCTTTACCCAACAACTTGATTCATTCCGTAGACCCTTTGTATAACTTTGAGAGTTACCCATGTGAATTAAAGTACCGTATACAAACATCTCAGAAAATAGCGAGAGAAAATTTACTTTCCAGTAAAATAAAGAGGAAAATAGAATATGATAATTATGTTAATCCTATAAGTTACAATGTAGACGATTTAATTTTAATTAAAAATGAAGTAGGAACAAAAATGGACGCATTGTATACCGGTCCATATAAGGTAGTTAAGGATATATCGCCAAATGTAAAAATATTAAACAATGGAAAAATTGAAATTGTTCATAAAAATAGAACAAAACCTTATTATGTATAATAGTATAACAATGTATAATTTCTTCATTTTTTTTTTTCAACAAGTATATTAATGTGTAATAGTTACTGATGTAACTAATATGTAACCAAACTTTTTTTTTCTCATTTTTTTAGTGTGTAATCAATGTAATCCTTTCAATATAAGTTTTTTTTTAATTTTTTTAAGGGGGAAGGTGTAGTGGTAGTATACAACATGTATCTATATAATGTATTCTGTGTAACCATAACAATAAATAAACAGTTCTATACGAGCACTCAAGTGTTTCATTCGTCTCCACGACACACCTCCGTATAACTTGACCTTTTTGATTTTGAATGCCGGGTTGTTATATTGTAAAATTGTAATTGAATTGTATAAAGTTTGAGTATTTTTATAATAATAGAAAGGGGCAGTGAATATATTTGATTAATACTATTGTAATATTTGTGTTGTGAAATACCATTGTCGGTTGAAACAAAAACCTTTGATGTGCGTTGAGAGCGGTGAACTTTGGACCCGAAATCATTTGTAACCCGAAGAGATTGGTAGAATACGAAAGGAAGGAAGGAAAGTTTCCCTATAAACGATATCCCTTGGTCAGGGAATCGTATTGTTGATCAAAGATTGAATGCATTCATATCTCAACAAAATATTGGAGAAATAACCTCTTGAACAATTCTGGAAGAACAAACACCACTTGGAATAACAAAGGACGGAGCATCACCCCAGGATACCACAAGTAAGTGGAAAGTGTTATTTAAAACTCACCTTATTTTAATTACAATGTTCTACATGAACATTGTTGGTAGCAGAGCTAATTACGGAACATATTTTTTTTAATTGTAAATAAAATATAAAAACATTCCTAAAGTAGTGTAAATAGCTTAAAATAATATAAAAATGTATAAACAATGAACTTTTAAATACGCCTATGAATAAACTCTTCTCTTCTTAAGTAAGTGAAGTGCATAAATATTAATACGTTATAGACAGCCGTAAGCCTGTAAAGTATGAAGGAAAGTTCATTTTTTTTTCGCTCTTTAATATCGTTATAACTTAGCGTTTTAAATAACGTGCTATAAATTTATAGCATATCGTCTAGAGCCAGTTATTAAAATATAGCCGTTTTTCCCACCGCTACTAATAATATTAAATAATTTGATAGCCATGTCATACCATGTCATAACGATTTCGCTGACATATAGCCAGACATTTTGCAGCAGAATGCTCGTATTGTATATTATGGTAACCCCGTTGTGGTCAAATTTTTGGCGGTTTCAAAGTAAATAAAGTTGGATTTCTGTAAACAAAAATTAAAAGCTCATAAATGTATAGTGATGGAAAGGGCAATATTTTTAACTTTTTAAATAGCGGTACGCAGCTATCAAGAAAGTCAGCCCCGCATAATATACGAATACATTTTTTTTGTAGTTTGAAAACTCTACCTGTGTCCACAGAATTACCCCAAAGTATAATTCCATACCGTTAAACTGAGGACACATATCTCTGATAGCAGGTTAGGGCGGCACTCTCTGATACGACATACCTTATACGGTAAATGACAAACAAATATTTTTCCAGCTTTGTGCATATGTTGTCAACGTGAATTTTCCAGTTACAAAAAGAGTCCAAAGTAAATCCTAAGAATTTTGTTGATTCGACTTCCTTCATAGTTTTACCGTCATAATTTATGTTACAAATTTAGTGGTTGTCGTTTGTAAGTTCGAATTTGTATAAATTCGGTTTTATTAATATTTGATTGCAAAATATTTTTGTTTAGCCACATAATCATATTATTTAAAGTAAAATTGATGTCATTTTCAAATGTGTTCAAATTATTGCATTTTATAAGTATGGTAGTATAGAAATATTAAGATAATTATTATAAAGAAATTCACAGAGAATTGCATTAGTGTGATCCAGTTTACTTAAATAATAATAAAGTAATGAACAGAATTCAATTGGGTTAGTGTCATTTGCGCCAAAATACATTACAATAAAATATTTTTTGTTAAAGTGTCAGTCTTGATATTTCCCATGATTTCTTTGATAGGAGCTTCTGGTAATAACATACTCCTTTACCCTGTTGATCACTGTAGAAAAGTACACGCCTTTCATGCGATGCTGAACTTATATTCACCGTTGACGCCGAGGAACGGAGAACTACCTAATAGTGGTAAACAAAATCAAAACTCAGCTGGCCGCTCGCGCTTTACCGACGACGTCACAGCATTGCCGAGTGACGTTTCTCCGCCCGATGTGAATCATGCGTCTCCACCACCGCCACCGCCGCCGCCGCCGTCGCCGCTACGCTCGACTACAAATGCGATAAACACTGCGCGCTTGCCTGGCGAAGTGAATAACAATAGCGACAAAGAAACGTTCCTTGAAGTTGCAAAGAGAGGAAAGTGGAAACCGCCAGTACAAAATGAGGAACGGCAGAATGCACAGAGGCGGATGCTAAGAAACCGTTTTATAGGGAAATCTGCAAAGGCAATTGCTGAAAAAGTTTATTTATAATGTATCAAAGGAGGCGTCTGTAAGTGATATTAGTAAGTGTATAAAATCTAAAGCTGTGTAGTGTCGGCATAGAATAGCACTACCCCGTCTCTAATAACTAAGGGACTAGGGCTTTTCCATCTTCGCCCTTACACCAATCCAAGGTCTGCCGAGCCGAGGGATGCGTGGCCAGGGGTGAGCCTTGTCGCTAGCGTGCCGCCGTCCCGGAGCCTGGTGCACTCCGGGTACTAACTAACCTTACCTAGTCAAGCGGGGCTCTGGCTAGGTGGACAGTTTATTTCCATTGCTTCTCGTGGGTCCAATATGTGTTAATAAACATGGAGGCGGCGATGTAGCTCGCCACTCCTCACGCCATGGTTTCTCACGGGGCGATAAGTGGGCTAAAGAGACCCGCTTCAGTACGATAAATGTATGTGGAGGAATGTTTGAAAAATTAGATGAAGTATGTATGATTATGAATGAAAGAAAACTGGATTTTCTATGTGTAAATGAGACGAAGCGTAAGGGAAAGGAAGTTTCACAACTTGGCAATATTACAGCAATCTGGTCTGGAGTCGGTGACAGTGACCGAGCTAGCCAAGGAGTGGGACTTCTGATATC
This sequence comes from Bedellia somnulentella, assembly GCA_963576735.1. NCBI lineage: Eukaryota > Metazoa > Arthropoda > Insecta > Lepidoptera > Bedelliidae > Bedellia > Bedellia somnulentella. The sequence goes on along the minus strand of OY755187.1, from coordinate 17,499,990 downwards.
TGAAAGGATGGCTCAGTGTATGAAAGATTACGAATGTGTGAGTCCAAGGCTCCTGTGGATTAAGGTGAAATTGGGACTAGTCCGGATGCGCAAAATTTGCGTTTATGCTCCAGACATGTCTTAATCCCTATCCGGGAGGAAGGAGTTTTGGAATCTGTTAGACGATATTTGTGACTGGGTGTGATCGGAATGAGAGACTTGTAATGTTAGGAGATTTTAATGGCTTGGTTGGTGTGTCACGCAACGGTTGCGAAAGATTTCTAGGAAAGTTTCGTGATCAAATATTTGATTCTGATCTCACGCTACACAACATAGGTAATTTGTTGGAGGAAAAATTAATAAACCAGTTTGCCAATTTTGAGGAAAAATTATTAGTCATCCGCAAAGATTTTAATAATCAATTGTCATTGGTGTTGGAACGCTTGACGAAATTGGAAACGGAGAATACCTTGTTGCGGAATGAAATAGAAATTATACGGATGGAACAGAGCAGCCGAGAGAGACAATCGCTGGCTAACGATGTTGAGATCACCGGAGTCCCGGAGTTTGACGGGGAGTCAGCGCAGCACCTCGCTCTGGTCGTAGCCCGCAAGATGGGGGTGAACTACGTACTTTCTTTTTTTTCTTTCTTTATCTTTCTTTTAATGTTAATATTTTCTTCCCTCTTTTGTCTAATTAACATTAAGAAACAAAACATAACCTCCCACAATTTTAAATATTTTTCATGTTGCAACTGGTTATTGAATTATCTTCTACTGCTTGTCCCTAGTTATTGTGATAAAGTTATAGCCACAACATGCGTTACCTGTAACATTTCTTTTATGACAATGGTTTTATATTTCTTTGTATATGGCAATATAATGATTGTTACTGTACTTGTTTTTCTCACGTCTTTGCAAATTTGTGTATTTAAAAAAAACTACTTCCTATATTGGTCAAATTTCCAAGAAGTATTGTTTTTAGAAGTATATTTTAAATGTAAAATACCTTGCTTTATATATTATGTTTGGTTGATTATTCTTTTAATTTTAAGTTATAATATAATAGTTTTATGTAATTCACATTATTTAGCACTAACTTTAATATTCGTATATTTACTTATATTGATTAATACTATTGCACACCCTCATCATAGCTGTAGTACTTACAAATCACATAAAACTTAAATAATAATGATTCTGCATCCTAATAAATATTTTATTAATTGGACAAATACCGATTTTCCTTATGCCTCAAAATGATTTTACCGGGAGTTAATAATCTTGGTCGCCATAAAAGGAAACAGCTTTCATTGGGCTTATTAAACATTCAATTCATGAATACCGGATGGGATGAATTGTTGGAGACAGTGAGACATAATCATTTGGACATACTTTGCATAAATGAAACTTGGTTGCGTGACGATTCGGATTTATCAAAGAACATGATTCCCGGGTACGACTTTTTCCATACTCCGCGAAAATATAGCCTTGGTGGTGGAGTAGGTATATACATTCGTTGTGACCTGCAGAAGCGTCGCTTGGAACATCTTGGTACTGATTTGGAACAGTTGTGGTTGGAGGCTCGCCTTCGCGACCTGAAAGTTGTTATAGGTACCTTTTACAGACCCCACTCACTAAATCCTGCTAAGTCTATTGGTAGTTTACAGGATACTCTGTCGGTTTTTGGACCCAAATATGATCGTATTTTCCTCCTGGGCGATTTAAATGTTAATTGTCTTCAGGGTGATCCAATTAACACTTTTATTCCTACATGCTTTGAACCCACTCGCATTACTTCTACTAGCACCACGCTTTTAGATGTGATTTTCACAAGAGTTATATACGAGCCAACTTCTATTAACGTCATTCATAACGATGCTCTTAGTGACCACGGAATGGTAATCGCACAATTTGCGCAAAAATTAAATAAACCTCTGCCAAGAACAATTACATACCGCCCAATTGCTGAAATCGTGGATTGTATTTCACAAGCCGCGCAGTGTACACCCTGGGACTTCATACAAGACTGCAAAAATATTGACGATATGGTGGATATGTTTAATTTTCTGATAACCGATCTATTTGATTACTTTGCATGCACCAATTCGACGCAAAGTTTTCTGCAATCCCCCTGCACCTTGGATGACTCATAACATCCGAAAAATGAGAAAACTCCGTGATGACGCAAATTTAGAAGCAAAAAGAACTAAAACAGAAAGCTCATATAGTTACTACCGTGATATGCGAAATAGGGTGAATACGGCTATGAAAATAGAGAAACGAAAATACTTTGATTCATATGTCAATAACAACCATTCAAACCCAGCTAAAATGTGGCGTCATATAAACAAAGTCATTAAACCATCTCGTATGTGCACGATACCGCAACATCTTTCGGATCCTGATATTCTGAACCATTTTTTTATAGATAGTGTTCCCCTTATTGATAAGTTTTTTTCTAATAACGACGATAAAATTGAACCTAACTCGAATAACCCTGAATTTCATTTTGTATCTGTATCTGAAGCTGAAGTAGCCCGCCTTATTGAAAAGTGTATATCTGGCTCAGAGGGATCGGACCGAATCTCTATATCTATGATAAAACTGACTCTACCGTACTCCCTCCATGCAATCACTACGATTTTAAACAAATCTTTGCTAGAAGGTATTTTTCCATAGGCGTGGAAATGCTCCATGGTTACCCCAATACTCAAAAAAAGCACTGTTACTACCGGCTTTCTCTAAATTATTAGAAGGAATAGTACTAAAACAGATCACGGTATATTTAGAATCATTCCACATTATTCCTTCACTTCAATCTGGTTTTCGGCCACAACATAGCACCTCCACAGCTCTTTTGCATATTATTGATGACTTACTTACTTCTTCCGACAGTGGTCACTCTTCTCTTTTAGTATTACTTGACAATACACGCGCCTTTGACAGTATTTACCCCCCCACTCTTGATATCTGAATCCAGCGGCTCGTAGGATTTTCTGTACCAGCTTGTGATTGGTTCTCATCCTATTTTTCTGGCAGATCACAAGTAGTCAAAACAGTGGATTCAAATGGCATTGTAAAATATTCTAGCCCGCTTCCTATATCACGTGGCGTAGTCCAGGGATCCATTCTTGGTCCGACCCTCTTTTTTATTTATACGGCCAGTATAACTAAGGTAATTCAACATTGTGAATACCCCTGTACGCCGATGACACCCAGATCTATGCGAAGATACCTACAAATAGGGGAGGTTTTACATGCGGTGTAAACAAGTTGAATAGTGACATTGAATCCATAGTAGACTGGTCAAGAAAGCATCATCTCACCATTAACCCAGATAAAGCCGTGGCTATTATTTGTGGTACGGCCAGTCAAGTAAGCAAAATCAAGGAGCTTAATCCGTCCATAATAGTTGATGGTACTAAGGTCCCTTTTCAAAATTGTGTAAGAAAGCTTGGTCTCTACATACATTCTGTGTACTAAGTATCGGGAATTTGTCAATAAAACAAAAAATACAAGTTATTCATCTAAATTTATTTTATCACCTTCAAAGTAGGCCCCATCGCTTGCAATACTTCATCTCCACCGCTTCACCCAGTCTTCCATACATTTTTCATAGGCTATTTGCGGTATGGCCTTTAGCTCATTCAGCGAATTTTCTTTTATGGCTTCTATCGACTCAAAACGTTTTCCTCGAAGTGGTAATTTTAACTTGGGAAATAAGAAAAAGTCAGACGGAGCCATATCAGGTGAATACAGTGCTTGATCGAGAACTTTTGTTGAATTTTTCGCTAAAAACTCTTTCACTATAATGGCTGTCTGTGATGGTGCATTATCATGGTACAGCATCCATGAGTTGTGTTGCCACAAATCTGGACGTTTTCGGCGGATACTCTCACGCAAACGCTTCATGACGCCTAAATAATATTCTTTATTCACTGTTTCTCCCTCTGGAAGGAATTCGGACCACACCACCAATAACGGTAGTCAAAAAAACTGTCAGCATCACCTTGATTTTGGAGCGACTTTGCCGCGGCGCGAACCATGTCTTCAGCGACATGCTTTCGCTGCGCTTTTTCAACAAAATTAAGCTCTTTTGGAACTAGTCGAGCGGTGACGCGTTTCATGCCTAAAATGTCAATGAGAATGTTGTGGACGGACTTAAAAGATATGTTCACCTCACAAGCCAACTCTCTCAGACTACATTTTCTACATCTACGTCGATTTTCGAGCACTGGCTTCTTGATTCTGTCGATGTTTTCTTTGGTCGTAGCGTTTGAAGGTCTACCAGAACGAGGCAAGTCTACTACTACTTCTCGGCCTTCTTTAAAAGCCTTATACCATTCATAAGCCCTTTGTACGGTAGGCTAGTAAGGTACTACACGTAAAGTGTAATGATATGATAAATGATACCTCTTGTTACGGTATAAAGTTTATTGATTTATTGACTATTTATTTATTATTTTTTTATTTTATTTTATTGAGGAAACAAACAGTCGTTTTAACAAATATGTATAAAGTTCACAAGGACATATCATAAACCTATAGTTCCCTAAATATATAGAAACAATTGAAATTAGCGTAGTTTGATTCTAGCTAGATGTATGTTTAAATAATACATTTTACAAGTTACAAAAGGTTCTCAAGTGAGATACAATAAATATATAATGATGTGGAAATGATGATGATGCGATCGCCCGTCTTGATGTCGGTAACGAACTGAACTAGAAAATCTGTTTATGCCGAGTAAGCAAAATGTGCGATTCTGCGGTGTAAATCGTACATGCTCCCGGGGAAAAGAAAACGGTATTATACAAACTTATGATATGATACAATTGATATGAACAATTAAGTTTATGATGTTTGATTAGTTGATGAGTTTACAAATTAAGATTAACATTGTTCTTCAATGTCGGAGAACACTACTCTACGTAATACAGGAGAAGAACCCCTGTTCACTTGATCACCGTCACTATTTATTCGCGAAATGGGTCGTAGAACGAAATCGTTTGCACTTTGAGATTGATCACTGCATTGCTTTGAATATTGTTTGCGCTGACGCGGCGCGATTGTTTGATAGTGGTCGCGGGGGGTGCCGGGGGCGCGGGGCGGGGCTGCGCTGGCAGCGCTCCCCGGCGCGGCGGCGGCTGCTCTCTGCTGCGGCGGCGGCGGACCGCCAGCGCCACGCCATCACGATGCTCCCGATCACGCAGATGATGATGATAGCGTAAATAGCTATACAGTGATGAACATCGTGATAAGATATGCTCCTTGCTAGTACATCTTCTTTCTTCATTGCTTCTATACTTTGTTCGACACGATTTAGCTGCTGGCGGCTATTCGCGTTGATATCAGTTTGGTTGTATATTTAGAGAAAGGGTGTATTTATTATTTGATTGATCGATGCTATTTCTGGGCTTATTATGCCTGATTGCGCCTTCATTTCTGATGTTCTATCGTTGTGTGTATATAAGAAAGAAAGAAAGAAAAATAATTTATTTGGCAATAAAATAATAATATTACAATCGTTGGATGAATTACAAAGGTTTTCAGCCAGCACCTATATAGTCAAATCAGCTGTTTGTATTATGCAGCCGTTTGTAAATGTTATCATCCCTACACCGGTGAGTCGTTGACTCGTAATGTGATCTCCACACAAATACCTTAAGGTACAGTCACCGCAACAGAAATATAGAAACGTATTTGGAGCATTTAATTCGGCCCAATGCTCCTTACATTTACTTGTTTTTGTTTTGCACATCTTTGTGTCATAGTTTATTTCACAAAATTGATCTTCGGATGTCCAACGATGTATAATTGATTGTGGCCTACACATATAACTTTCGTACTTCAAACATTTTTCTATGTCCTGTGTTGTCAGGGTTAAATATGTGCTGTGTCTCAGATTTAAGGCTACATATTCCGCTATTGGGACTAATGATATATATTGATTGCTGCGTTTTTGAGGAACTGAGTGAATTCTAAAAATGTCGTAGCTTTCTCTGCTAACTAAAGGGATTTTTATCTCCAATAATACATAAGAGTCAGTGAGTCTTGCTTTGGTCTTAAAAAGTTGATATATTTTGCTGAAGTCTTGATCTAGGCTAGCGACAGGCAGAGTCATGCCTTTCGGTAAGTGGCTTGATATAAAGTTGAGCTCTTTTTTAATTTGATTGGGAGATATTAAATGTATATTGAATATGCCATGATATACAGCGTGTTAGTTTGACGGCGATTGTTACTTCAATATTAATTCGTATATTAAAGTTTAATGTTTAATATCCACCATATGAAATAAACAAAAAGATTAAAACCGCTTTAGCAGAAAAACTTACTTTCTCCATCAGATGGAAAACTGTGGTTATCTACAATAGCCTAGCGCACACACTCCTACCCGTATAATGTCTCACCCACACACAGAGAACAGCGGGCGCGTCATGTGACCATCTAGTCTTGCGCACACTTGCTCGTTACCGTATAAACCGCACTATGACAGCAATGCAAATTTTTTTTTAATTTCGCGGCTATGTTTGATTTTTCTTTGAACTTATCGCCGCGCCTGGTGAGGCTGTGGTCTTAGTCGCCTCGTATTTCAATCCAGTATTAAATATGGGGTAGTGTAATTCAAACATTTTCAAGTAAAAAGATTGATGGATGTAAACAAAGCTAGGGAGGTTTGCCAGGATCGTACGAAGTGGCGATCGATAGTCTCTGCCTACCCCAATGGGAACTAATGGCGTGAGAATATGTATGTAAAAAATCTATCTCTATTAATTAACATCGACGATTATAACAAAACTGTCGTCCTAAATAATCAGCTACCGCTATTTTTGTTTTACTTTACATCTCTGCCTCCCAGTGGGAAGTAACGGCGTGAGTATGTATGTACTTCATGAGCGTAAGATAATAAAGTTAAAAACAAATAGAGACCCTCGAAACGATGCATTTACGTGGCATAAAATAAAGTGCGTAAGAGATACCTATTCATTCATTAACCGACATCGAAATTGGAGGAGTTCTTGGTGTTTACTAAACTCTCTCGGGGCTAAAGGGCTCTAAACGGGTGTATCTGTACTCTATCACAGGTAACTAAAGAATACGAATAAAAATAACTCACCCCGTTTTGATTGGCAGTGGCAGATCCGGGCTATCACCTTTATTTCCGCAAAACGCAGAACATTTTGAGAATTAACATTATAAAACACCAACACTGAACTTTGCTGGTTCGTGTACGCCATATTTACTCAACACAATCACAACACAAGATACTAAAACTGAACTCACACTCCGAAAATTAATGCGAAAAATCAAAGTGACATCCAATCATAAGCAACACAAACACAATGAGCTACAAACAACTAACTAAGTACTAATACTGTTCCTTTGATAAAATGCCGACAAGCCCGCCCGACTTGATACATGCAGATTTTGAATTTCGCGGCGATCGATGTTTACGAATTATGAATTTTTCTCTGAACATACTGCCGCATTCCAACGCAGTATTAACTATGGGGTAGTGTTATTCAAATTTATCACGTCAAATAATAACATGTAAAAAATAAGAAGATATTAGAAGCTAAGTTCGATTGATTACTTTACTGGCCTTGATATGATTTGGCCGCCGGTTAAGGGTCACGGCGGGTCGCAGCTGTCAGCTGAGTTGCCCGCCTTGTCATCGCGTTTCACGCACACATTGAGCGTGTTGGTGTAAATAGTACTACTTTCTTAGTGCAAATTTTAACAAAATTTGAAAAAAAATAAGTGTGTTTTTTTTCAACGAATTCTGCCTCTATACGTGATAATTAATCATACTTTTCATTGAAAACAGTCGTTACAATTACACCTTGTATATTTGTGATAATATCCAGTAAGTCATTCTGCACCATTTTTTAGTTAGTATATAAATTACTTGCTATCATACTAAGGGTGAAAAACTCTTGTTTTCTCAATAAACCCTGCATATCATCACGTGCTATATTGGATGCTTTCTTCAACTCGTTTATTTGCTGATTTACCTATTTGTGCTGTTTATCGACCGTTGCTTGTAATTGTTTCATATTATTATATTCGGCTTCTACAATCGAAGTTTGATTTTTCCACAGTCTTGCTAAGTGGTCTTGATTTGTTGATAAGATGTTGAAGGTAAGCAGGCTGTTGCGCGCCTGCTGCTCGTTCACGGACTCGATCAGCCTCGTGGTGGCGTCTCAAGTCGAAGATGGAGGTTGGAATGATTTGATAAGAAATAAAAGGATCTTCTTGTTTGAACTGGGTTTATTATGAATTTATTTGAAACTGTTACAGCTGTATTAGGGTTTATGCTATATAAACTTTAATTGTACAATGACTTCGCGTCTTCTGTGTCTTCTTGTTTGAAATAATGTAAAAGAGAAAAGAAAAGTGCAGCCGGCATCAGGGGTTTTATACACGAAGCTGTTTGTCTCTTTTTTGATGGCGCTTGACGTGACTGACGCGCCTCTGGATTGTTCATGTTTGAGCCCGTTAAAGCACTTGGATCCAAGTGGCTTTAACATACTGGGGGGCCATTGAAGACGAGTCTTCAATCTTCATCTACAAGTAGGCACAAGCGATTTATGGCTCGCCTTACTGTCGATTGCATGGTCTTGATATCGGCCACTCTCGGGACACCATCTGCTCCTGGATATAGTTTAGTGACTCGCCCTCTTCGCCATAACAGAGGTGGAGCGTTATCTTCGCTTATTAGGACAAGATCACCCATGCGCAAGTCTCTACATCTAACTCGCCATTGAGTTCGCTGTTGTAGCTCTGATAAATATTCCCTGTGCCATCTCCTCCAAAATGTTTGCCGTAGCTGCTCCAACAGTTGAAAGCGATCCAATCTCTTCGTCGGTAAGTCTGCCAGATCCGGGGATGGAAGAGCCGTGAGTGACCTGCCGAGGAGAAAGTGTCCCGGTGTGAGAACTGCCAAATCATTTGGGGAGGAGGAAAGGGGAGCGATGGGTCTACTGTTGAGGATAGCCTTAACCTGGGCAAAAAGAGAAGATAATTCCTCGAATGTGAGGTGGGTGTTACCCATGATGCGTTTAATGTGAAACTTAGCAAGCTTAATGCCAGCTTCCGCGCTTCCGTTGAAATTAAGGGCGTAAACCGGGCAAAATCTAAAGTTAATATTTTGAACATTAGCAAACTGCACAAATGAGTCCTTATTGTCGTTAAAAAATGAATTTATTTCCTTAGCTGCGGCAACGAAATTTCGCCCATTGTCACAAAATATTTCCGTGGGTTTTCCCCTGGCGAAAATAAAGCATAAAGAAAATTACGATGATGATGTCCGTTGATGATGATGATAATCATGGTGATTGATCATCGTGCTGATTCAAATACATCTGATAAATGAATCTAAAATATATGTATATGCTAAAGTTCAAAGTCGATGAACTTGTAAGGTCAACTACCTCGATGTCAATGACCTTTAGGTAGTCAGCTGTTTACTGTATCTAGAAGGAAAGACATAATAAAATAGCAAATAATGATTGATCCATGTGTAGGATGATGTAAAGTGTATAAGTATTGTATAAAGTAAAATATTTGTATATAAATGTAAATTAAAAGTAAACCATAAACAATTGTTGAATGTTTGTTGTGTATGAATTCATTCAACTTAGGTTATTAATAACCAATTGGTTTTGGTAAGGTGTAAGTATCACCAAGACGGTAATCTGCTGCCTTGAGTGGGCTGAGAGGACAGAAACGTCTAGTTTTTAGTCTATGAGTTCTAGTTAACTTGGTAAAAGAACTGCTACTAACAAAATTACAAGTTTGTGAATTTTGTGGTAATGAATGGGAAATCTTGCCAGCTATAATCCAGCCTAGCTGTGAATGATGCAGCATGGGTAGGCCTGGACCTAAGGTGAGCCTTTCGGAGCCAAGTAGATCCCAGAATAGATCGCCTCCAATCATAATGTCAACCTTTAGTGGTTGATTGAATTGAGGATCAGCTAATGTGATAGCTGAGGGAAGAGTGATATTTGAAACATCAATGGCTTCATTAGAATGCCTTTTTGCTATGGAAGGCAACACCAAAAAGGTGTGAAGATGTGAGTATGTGCCAGTGCGGGCACGAATCAACGCTGAGCACTGTTGTGGTCTCAGGTTAAGAGAGGTGTTCCCAACGCCTGTAACACTGTTGTGTATTGAGGGTGTAGAAGCTAACTTAAGGCGATTCCTTAAGTCAGCGGAAAGAAAAGAGTAGTCAGAGCCGCTATCTAGCAAGCATCTGACTGTCTCCACCTTACCATTTTGGGGATTGATGATGTCAATCATGGCGGTGGAGCGAATGATCCCTGAAGGGGAAACTGGAGGACTGAGAGAAAGCGACTGAGGCATTGAAGTGACAGGATGGGATGATGGAGCAACATCATTTTGAAGAAGGGGAGAGCTGTGTATCAGAGTGTGATGGCGTCCACCACACTTACGACAGTCTCCATAGGGACACTTGGCAACCATATGGTCAGACCGAAGGCAATTTGTGCAAACCTTAAGCCCAGTGACCCTACTCCGTCTGTCAGCCAATGTGAGCTTTCTGAAACGTAAGCATCGGAACAGTAAATGTTTACCTTTGCAAAGAGGGCACTTAGAATTATTATTGGTTGTAACTGTTGATGCTAGGGAGGCATTGGGTAAACGTGAGGGCAATTGAGGATTGCTAGCCTCACCGCTTACTTTACCTGAAGTTGAAACAATGAATGCTTGAGGTGGATTTATTGTTTGTTTAATATGATTGTTACTATGATAGTGTTTTAAATCATGATTATTGTTATTATGACTGTTATTTGAACCCTGTGATGTGTTAACCCTTACCTTACTTTGAGGTAATGTCTCTAAAATGTCAGCTCTTATCTTTAAAAATTCTTTTAAGTCATTAAAGGTTGGCAACTCTGAATGAAGATTGCCTTTGTATTCTTCCCATTTGATATTAGTATTTAGATCAAACTTTGAGGAAGCTAAATAAATTAAAATTGAATCCCAGTGTTGAACTGGTTGACCTAAAGTTTGTAGGGCCCTAACATTCTTAGTGATGTGGTCACTTAAGAACCTAAGAGACTTATCTGATTCACTCTGCATAACCTTGAGATTAAAAAGTGCACTAAGATGATTATTAACTAATTGTTTTGTATTGTTATACCTTTCACATAATATGTTCCATGCTTCTACATAATTGAAATCAGATACCTCAAGATTTGCTATAACCCTGGCTGCTTCACCTTGTAGGTATGAGCAGAGGTAATGAAATTTATGAATAGGTTTAATATGATTATTACTGTGAATTAATGATTCAAATGTATCTCTGAATTCAAGCCATTTGAAGTATGAACCATCAAACTTAGGTATAGTGATTTCAGGTAGCCTAAACCCCATTGTGCCTTGACCATTACAGTGGCATGGATGGGAGGCCTTTGACCCTTCAGTGGCATCTCGGAATTGGTCTGCAGGTTTGTTGACACTGATTAAATTTCGTACCTTAATAATTGCTGAACAAAAACCATTGGAGATGACTTCCCTTTCATTTAATTCATACTCCAGATTGTTAAAATTAATAGTCTCCATTTGAGATTGCAGGTGTTCAAATTGAGAGTTTAACTCCAAAAACTTGTCTAATTTGAATGTTAATTCAGCTACTTGAATAGAGCTTAATGGCTTATCATCTCCATGTTCCATGAGGTTAATTAAAAAGTTATTAAATTTAGTCACTTGCCCTTTGATTGAAGTGCGTTTGTACTTAAGCACAGTATATTCATCGCTTGCCATTTTGGCAGGGCTTGAGCTTCGACTGGCATGAGCAGTGTTTGTTTTTACTGATAATTCACTGTCAGTCATTTTGAAAAGGAAATTAATAATTAATAATTGATAAGTAACTAGTTAAGTGAAAGGTTCTGTATATAGATAAATTTCTGGAGTTAATTGTTATAGTAAAGGGTGTGGCAAGAATGTAAAATTAAAGTAAATTGTAAACCGGTTTACGCTCCTTGTGAAGGTGACGCCGCTGGAGACAACAGGCAGCAGCTGAATGATGCAGGCCTGCGTTCCTCGGTGAAGTTCACGTTTACTGAAATTGTTTGAAACAGTAGTAAGTATGTATCCCTGAATCGTTTGGTAGAGCGGAAACTGGCATGAAACTAACCAATATTAAGTTTGTATATTGAAATTAATTGAATTAAGTGAAGAATTGATATGCTGCTAGAGTTGCCGGCACATGTGAGGTATGAGTACCTTAACTGCTGCCTTTACTTAATTGAGTGAATGTATATAAGCAAAGTGAGTCAATGATTCACATGTGCACTTGATGGCTGTAGAAAATATATGGTTGATTAACCTAAGTGAAGAGCATGTGGTTTTGTAAAATTAGTTATGTTGCTCACTAGTTTTACATAAACACTAAAATGCCAAAGTGAAGTTAAAATATTGAAAACTAAGTAATTAATGCAAGACAAGGTTGAAATTCTGTGATATTGATATGATTAAGAAACTATTTAAGTTGACATGTGGTATGAAACATAACCTGGATGTCCTTAGAGTGCGCTGATTCCACTTGGTGAGGCGTTGGAGCCTGTTAGATGAATTGCTGTAAGGTTAAGTTGCAATTATCTTTGTAAATGTTATGCGCTAACTCTGTAGCACATGGGAGGCCTATGTCATACACTGGATCACAGAAACCAGCGGCTGTGGCTCAGAAATAGCTGAGTGGTGATTGCCATGTGCAATCAGTTCAACTTTAATTTCATCATGTGGACCATGCCGTTGAGAATCTATTCTAACCTCAAAATTTTTAAGAAATAAATGGGAAGTAATGTGCTTTCTAGGTAATTAAATAGATTTGTGATTAGATTGATGTAAAATACAAAGGGATTGCTGAGATATTAATGGATGTAAATTGATTAACTTGACTAATTTGCCCGTGGTGAGGGGATTTATGGTGAGGAAAAGAAAGGAATGATTGGCTCACGACACTCTTCTCGGTAAGATGCTGGCAGGTGGGATGGCTGCTGTGTCCAACCCTTGGACCTGGCTTCTTCACCGGCGGCTTGGCGTGGCGTGGCGTGGTCCTCCTTTTCTCTCGTTCTGCTGGTGGTGCCTCTGCTGCGTAGGCTGAAGTCCCTGTTCGGGCGCCAAATGAAGGTTAGCAGGCTGTTGCGCGCCTGCTGCTCGTTCACGGACTCGATCAGCCTCGTGGTGGCGTCTCAAGTCGAAGATGGAGGTTGGATCCTATTATTTCTTATCAATGATTTGATAAGAAATAATAGGATCTTCTTGTTTGAACTGGGTTTATTATGAATTTATTTGAAACTGTTACAGCTGTATTAGGGTTTATGCTATATAAACTTTAATTGTACAATGACTTCGCGTCTTCTGTGTCTTCTTGTTTGAAATAATGTAAAAGAGAAAAGAAAAGTGCAGCCGGCATCAGGGGTTTTATACACGAAGCTGTTTGTCTCTTTTTTGATGGCGCTTGACGTGACTGACGCGCCTCTGGATTGTTCATGTTTGAGCCCGTTAAAGCACTTGGATCCAAGTGGCTTTAACAGATGTCGATATCTCCTTCATACTTTGCGGCGAATCGCTGATCCAGCACTCCAAACAGTTCTGATGCAACATATCCGACGCCATTTATTAGCCCTCTCTTAGCGCGCTGTCTGGTGTGCGAGGGGTTTCCCTGTCTCAGGAACATACTATTGTAGTAATCTAATTCTTGGTATTGATGACGTAATTGTGTTATCACTACTCCACATTGAGTCGAGTCTTTGCCTTCGTTGCATATTGCGTCCATGCTATCGAGGTATTTGCTGAGTGTATGCATTCCTTCGGAATATGGTTGCATATTATAATAAACTACTAATCGCCAATCGTCTCTTATCAAATTCATATTATGTAGTTTGTCAAAGTATAGGCTTTGGTTTGATTCAAATTGTAGAGGCTTGCTGAGAGTTGAGTTAATTATAGAACAAAAACTATTTGATACTGTAATGTATTTTGTGTTGTGTATGTGAGAAGTTTTTCCCTTTGATATACCTCTTAGAAGACCAAAATAGTTCTAGAGGTAAATGTCATATCGAAGACATAAAAGTTTAACAATTTTCTCTAAGATAATCATTTTGACAATCTTGTTTATTGTCAGATAATTATTTCATATTTTTAAATTTACTCACTTGACATTAGTTTTCTGCAAGAAGGCTGCTAGTGTTAGGATGTAGACTTACAATTTATTTAATTTAATTTTCTAAATTTTTGTTAAAATTTAATATGAATGTATTGTTTAATATTGTAAGTGGATAGATAATGTTCTTAATTTATCGTCTTTCCTTATTTTGTTTTCTAATATATAATCCTAAATGAGTAAAAATCTCTCCTTATAATTTAGACTACTTTCTTTGTTACCTCTTTTAAGGAATATTTTAATCCTTTTAAAAAAAATAGGTTAATTCAAAATTTTAAGTTGGTCATGCTTGTTTGCAGAAGAGAGTCTTGATTCAGCTCCTGGGGCGATGGGGGCATCAGCATTATTATGGAAGAAACTGAAAAAAATGTCAGAAACAATATTCTGAACTGACTTTATATATCATCAATTCATACCCGTCTGGAATCGCAGCCCCTTATTCTTGAGCTGCCTTGGTTGACGCAAGCTTCCCGGAGTCGCAGCCCCTTACTCTTGAGCTGCCCTGGTTGACGCAGTCAGAAAGCTGGAGTCGCAACCCTTACCCCGTCGAGCTACCCGCAGGCGCCCGGAGGCGCTTGGTTCAGTTTTAAAATCGCCACCCATCGCAACAGGAGCTGAATCAAGACTCTCTTCTGCAAACAAGCATGTCCAACTTAAAATTTTGAATTAACCTATTTTTTTTAAAAGGATTAAAATATTCCTTAAAAGAGGTAACAAAGAAAGTAGTCTAAATTATAAGGAGAGATTTTTACTCATTTAGGATTATATATTAGAAAACAAAATAAGGAAAGACGATAAATTAAGAACATTATCTATCCACTTACAATATTAAACAATACATTCATATTAAATTTTAACAAAAATTTAGAAAATTAAATTAAATAAATTGTAAGTCTACATCCTAACACTAGCAGCCTTCTTGCAGAAAACTAATGTCAAGTGAGTAAATTTAAAAATATGAAATAATTATCTGACAATAAACAAGATTGTCAAAATGATTATCTTAGAGAAAATTGTTAAACTTTTATGTCTTCGATATGACATTTACCTCTAGAACTATTTTGGTCTTCTAAGAGGTATATCAAAGGGAAAAACTTCTCACATACACAACACAAAATACATTACAATACAAAAGTAAATAATAATAATAAAATCGTTAACATTGTACTTAAACTGAACTTATTCGGTTTGGCTACCTTAGTCTTTATTTTATTTGGTCTTTGCTCGTCATTTTTTAATTGATTATCAGTATTACCAACTTCACGACTTGATTCATGAACGGGTAAAATAGATAACTCAACTACTGGCCGTTTGATACAGCCGTTTTTTATTTTTACGGTTTTGTAACCGTAAAAATAAAAAACGGACGCCTAACGTATCTGTCTTTGCCAGGGTGGGTGTTCATAACTCGACTCATTAATTGCGTGCACGTTTTAGTTTCATTGTGATTACATATTACGCAAATTCTGAATCATAACTTTACGGCTCTGTTACCTGTTTGTAATCGCCGTTGTCTTTTCCTAAAAAAAAAAAGGTGAGCTCAGAGGTAAAAAATATATAATAACATTGTGATGGCCGAATTATAAACATTCGGCCGCTGTTACGATAAGCCAAATATCCGTTATAACCTCATATGCCACCCACCGCGGCAAGAAACAAGGTTCTGCTATTCTATGCCGACAATACACAGAAAATTACCTAAGTTATATATATAGATAAAAATTGCAAGCGTAGTTGGTAATTGGTCTCCAGCCACATCGCCTAGCAAACACTTACAAAAGCCAATACCCAAACTCGCCTCAAACGCCACCAACCGCGGCGAGAAATTGGATGGTGCTATTCTATACCGACACTACTCAGGTTTGTTATATTATTAAGAGTGGAGGGAAACGTAAAAACGTTTCTGGACCAGATAGAAAACATCCTTATAAAGGCAGGGGTCCGAAGTAAGAAGAATAAAAGAACATGTATGAAAAGAACAATAATTGTTAGGGAAGCAACAGAGATTTGTCAAGATCGTGCTTAGAGGCGATCGATAGTCCCTGCCCACCCCAATGGGATTAAAGGGCGTGGTATAATATATAGATAGATATTACAAGCATCACTACTTACACGTTTTCCATTTGTTTTTGTTTCTCTTTCAAGCGCCTCTTCTTCGGTATTGGTCTATTTCTCTTATTTCCCATCTTGCACACTTATTTTCACTCACACTGTAACGTAGTCTATATCAGATCAAATTATTCAATGAGTAAGTCCTTTTCTTAAAAAGTTTTTACACTAATTTGCGATCGAGATCAGTATGCGCGCGATGCAAATCGACACGGGCTTCCGCAGAAAAAGGCACATGCCGACTTGGCTTGAAATCATCCGACAAGGGCGCAGCGGAGTTGAATATTTTTTTCAAATTGAAATTAATTAATATTGTGAAATAAGTATCGATTAATTTGGAGCAATGCCGCTATCATGCACTAGTAAATTTAACGACCTTTTTAATGAAATAAACTAAAATACATATAATCCACAAATTCTTGACAGATCAATCGCAATCCTCGCATTTTAGACTAGTTTTTAACCGACTTCAAAAAAAGGAGTGTTCTCAATTCGACCGGTATATTTTTTTTATGTTTGTTCGCCGATTACTTTGCCATTTATGAACCGATTTTGATTTTTTTTTTATTCGAAAGAAGATACTCCCGGATTGGTACCATGATGAGGATATCAGGGTCTGATGATGGGATCCTGGAGAAATCGAGGGGAACCCTCAAATTTTATAGCCAAATGTACCGCGTTTTACATATTTTCTGAACTTATATTGGCATTTGCTTCTGAAAATCATATTGTTATGCTGCTGAGCTGATGATAGAAGGTGTGGATCCTCAATCACTAGGTATTAGGAGACAGTTCTTTCCACATTCTATATAGATTTATACTCCTCTTCGTAGCTTTTATGTAGAGAAGTACAGGTTCACTAAACATTTCTTTTGTTATGTTATTGTTACCGAGAAAGTACCATGAGACCAGGATCTGATGATGGCATCCCAGGAAATCGAGGGGACTGTCGAAACTCACAATTATGTGACAGTGTATTTGTTCAAAACGCCGATAGGCCTGCCCTGTATAACGTGAGAACACTGCCTAATAAATCGTGGGTACTCTGAACAACAGGTGACAATGTCACGTGATATTCAGAAGTATTACTACCTCTGCTAACCCCTTCAGGGATATTCGGCGTGAGCGTTTGAGTCTTTCTTGAGATGTAGAATTGAAGACCATCGCCTTTCGAAGGATTTTAAGAACAACGTAAGGTTACATATGGTTGAGCCTATTTAATATCGTACTATAATAGAAATACCGGAAATACGAAGAATAATACAGTAACTGTCGCTTCCTCATCCGAGAGGCATCTTTGCCAGGTCTGCCCATCTCTAAAACTCGTAAAATAAAATAATTTTTAACAAAAAGAAAACCGACTTCATAGAAAAACAACCGAAAATAAACAATCTAGTACTAAAAAGTACGAAATAAGTTTTTTAATTGAATATGAGTACTGTGATTGATACCTTAGCAATTTCTTTATTCCACACGCGTCAGTTCAACCTACCTAAATATTACAATTCTCTTAAATAAATTTTTGAGTCGGTGCCAGACAAACAAAAGTAAATTCACCCTGCTATCTATCTCTGATTATTACAATCTAAACAATATATATCGTACAAAAATCAATTTACCCTACAACTACAAGGTACCCTACATTTTACATGTATATGAAGTGCGAAATTCACACTTCTTATTATCAATTATCATCGAGGCTGGCACCAGCTCACAAATTAATTTAAGAGAATTTTAAGATTTAGGTAGGTTGAACTGACGCGTGTGGAGTAAAGAAATTGCTAAGGTATCAATCACAGTACTCATATTCAATAAAAAAAAAATATTTCGTACTTTTTAGTACTAGATTGTTTATTTTCGGTTGTTTTTCTATGAAGTCGGTTTTCTTTTTGTTAAAAATTATCGGATTAAATTTCTATCGAGGCTTTTTCAATCAAACGCGTTTCAGGCTCTACCAATCACCACTTTATATCCTCAACTTCACTATGTATTTTTGCCAGTGCTCATGACTTTGCCGTTTACAGGTAATAACAAACATCATTAACCGATTTTTCCGAAATCGGGTGCTATCGTCGCCTTAACTATATTGAACAACAAGATTTAAGGTATGAGCGAAACAAAAAAAATATGTTTTGTGGTTAAGTGGACGGCTGCTAATATATTGGCGGCATTATCGGTTATTATACCAACAATCTTTTGATGAAATTTTAATGAAAGAATGACTAAATAATAACTTTCCTCCAGAGCCTCCAATGCATTTTAGTAGACCACACAGGCCCTTGGGGGAAAACAAAAGTGCTTATCTTTTACATACATTCATATGCTCACGGCCATAAATCCCAAAAAGGGGTAGCTAGAGCTTCAGAGCCGACACCCCATAGACTCATTTGGAAGTTGATAGGGGGCAAGACGGTAGAAAGAAAGTATCATAAGTGAACGTAAAAACCACTTAAAAAGCCCCATACTTTAGTCGCCACTTATTGCCTGCGGGCAGAAAGAGGTAGTGATTTTCTAAGTCGGCATTACACGGTAATGTTAATATAGTTTTAGTACCTAGAAGAATAAGCGCTTGAAATATACATATAGAATGAATTTTATATGTAGTGAATAAGAGGGATGAAAAAAATACCAAAATACTAACGATTTCTTTTTGGATTTATTTATTTTATACTAGCAGCCCGTCCCGGCTTCGCTCGGGCATAAATTATCAATAACATTTTGTTTTTTATTTTATTACATGTATTATTATTTTAATATATTTTTTTAAGTTTTAAGCTATGTTATATTTTTTTGCTGTGTAGTGTCAGCTTAGAATAGCACTACCCCATTTCTTCCGGTGGGTGTACGTAAGAGGCGACTAACGGTTTTGGGGCTTTTGAGGGATTTTTGGGCGATGCGGTTGGAGACCCATCACCAACAACCTTTATTTCACCATCTTTTCCCCACACAACTTCCAAAAGTGGCTGAAGAATTTCTGATTCCTTAGCTCTGGCTACCCCTTCTAGGGATTTATAGCCGTGAGTATATGTATGTATGTATGTTATATTTTTTTTTGTATTTATATTTAGATATATTTTTTTATTTTTCATAATGAGTAATTACATAGAATAGCACTACCCCGTTTCTACCGATGGGTGTACGTAAGAGGCGACTAACGGTATTGGGGCTTTTAAGGGATTTTTGGGCGATGCGGCTGGAGACCCATCACCAACAACCTTTACTTTACCATCCTATCCCCACTCAATTTTCCAAATGTGGCTGAGGAATTTCTAATTCTTTAGCTCTGGCTACCCCTTCTAGGGATTTATAGCCGTGAGTATATGTATATATGTATGTATGAGTAATTATATCAAAAGCCATTCAATTTATAGAGTTAGAGCTTCCCTGTAAACAATATTTGACGTTGTTGTATTTTGGGGCAGCAAAATAAATTGATGTTCAGGAGCTCCCACCCGCGACAGGCCAACGTACAGTTGACCGTGAGTAAAACAATTCTTTCGCAGGTCAATCCCTACTAATTTGAAGGTTTGGCCTTGGGACTTATTAATTGTTAAAGCAAAAGATGTTTTAACCGGAAATTATAGCCGTTTAAATGGAATTGGCAGTTCAGTTGGGATCATCGGCATCCTCGGTATATGAGCTAATTGACCGGCTGCTGGGCCAGTGATAATAGTCACTACAATTAAATTTTGCTTTAACTCTTTGATAAGCAGCCTCCCGTACCCCTTCGTGACGCCTGCAACAACTTACTATGCATAGCTAATCGAGCGGAGTTTTATCTATTTTTTTAATTCGAGATAACTTTCGAATGGAATGTTCGAATCGAATAATTCAAAAAGTAATATAAGGGTATTGAAGTAGTCTAAAATAATATATACGTTTTTTATAAGGATTAGATAGGTACAAATAAAGAGCCTTTTCTAAAGCAGGATTTTAATTTAATTTTTAAATAATTTTATATAATGACGCTTGTTGTGAGATAACTATTATAGTTAGATACATGCTGTCGGGGCATTTTTTTTAGATAATGATGTGTTCTATAAAATTGTAGTACATAATTTTATTCTATTGTCAATAGTTTTCGCAGTGCACGCGATGTAAGGATTTTTTTTGGTATTTCTTTAACACCTTGGGTTACAATTTTGAAGTTTACGTAAGGATCCCTAATTTTTTTGAAAATAAAATATAGCTTATGTCACTCGGGAATAGTGTAGCATCAAAACAGTGAAAGAATTTTTCAAATCCGTCCAGTAGTTTTAGAGCCTATTCAATTCAAACAAACAAACAAACAAAAAATCAAACCTTTCCTCTTTATAATATTAGTATAGAAAATTTAATTAATGCTTGACTCTGCATTGCGGGTAAAACTCTCTTTTCTAATCGGAAAACATCGGTACCATTTAAAATTTTGTTAATTACATTGCACCAGTTATGAATAAAAAATCGGATGGACACATTTAACAAGTATTCTTGTGTATCATTTTTATGCAATCCGCAAGTTATAAATTTTAAGAAATCGGTCGAACTAGTAATTTTATTTTTTATCGAAAGTAATACATTTGTGATGTGGCCTTCATTTTCTGAAAATTCATTGGTTATTTTAATTATTTGCCCGAAACTTCGCACAGCTCTTTCAAAGGGTGGTTTAGTCTTCTTTTTTTTGCTAAATAGTATTCTTTCTGGGTGGTCCATTTATGGATTGACAGTTCATTTTTTTATATAAAATCACCCCTACAATCAATACGATCAATTTTTTTTAATCCTTTATTCAGAAAATCAATTATATCTGAACTAAAATATCGTAATTTGATATTCAGAGAATTGACATTCCGCCACAACCTCATAAGGCTCTCTAATGTGGTTATGAAATTGTAAATTGAAAGTACAATATCAAAATAATGCGTCCATGATATTTGAATTCATATAATATTTTTTTTTCGTACAAGTACGGGCATACAAATACCGGGCCAATGATCCATCCTGCCACAGCTTCAAATGTACTTATAAATCATTATTGGTAACGCGCGTCATAAAATGTTATTCGGATTCATTAAATTGTAAAGAAGATGCTGCAGACCCCATTATAAACATACAAGCGCTATTTGAACCCATGAAGACCGATGAGCTACAAAATTGAATAAAAAAGTCCAATGAAGCACAACTTATACTACAGGAAGCACGAAGTAAAAGGCTGACCCAGGCCTAGGTGTTATAGGGGGTAAATTCAGCATAGTCAAAACACATTATTTTATTGTATGAGAGTTCAGTTACATCTGAAATTAAATTAAGGATTGTCATACAACTAAAATATTTAAAACTAGTGGATCGTCCCAGCTTCGCACGGGTAGCGTTGTTTTTTTAAATATCTGAGGTTTCAGCGCAATGTTTTCAATTTATTAAATTTATAGCACTCCCTAAACAGTGTAGTTTGGTGATTTTGAATGCGCTTTAATGAACGGTTCAGAATTTTCCGTTTAATAGCAAATTTTGGAATAAACCGCTATGAAGTATTTATAAATAACAATCTAAAAAATAATTCATTATATAATTCATTATAATAATTCATTATAATAATGATGTAGGATGATACTACTGGCGCCATCTAGTATGTTATATGTAAATTAGTAAAGATTTGGTTTTGGTCACGGGCGCGATGGCTTATTTTATGTATAATTTCGGTGTTTGTCTATCGATTTCTATGATTCTTTTTTTATTGAATAGGTAATAATGTTACCTTTTTTAAATAAGGGATGAGTGAGAGGTTTACACACGTAAGAGTAAACAAATATAATCAGAATGTTCCGAACTGCTAAGCTATCAGGAATTACACGTGTCATTGTGAGTCAACCGTAAAAGATAGACATAAACTGTTGAAGATTTTTTTTTAGATAATTTTATGAAAAATATTTCTGTCATACATAATTTCTATGTAAGTTTAACCATTAAGTCTGCACACGTGACGGAAGCTTAAAAAATGGAGTAACTTCTCCCGTTTTCCCAAATTTTTCCCAAAATTCCCCTTTACTACTCTGCTGGAAAGTATACAAAAACCTGCGCAGGAGTATGAAGAATAATTGTACCAAGTTTCGTTAAAATCCGTCGAGTAGTTTTTGTTTCCATAAGGAACATACAAACCGACAGACAGACAGACAGACAGACAGACAGACAGACAGACAAAAATTTTACTGATTGCATTTTTGGCATCAGTATCGATCCCTAATCATCACCTGATAGTTATTTTGAGAATATATTTCATGTACAGAATTGACCTCTCTACAGATTTATTATAAGTATAGATGAGGATACTACGTGTGTGAAAATATATTATGGAAGAAGTTTAACGATATATTTACTCTCAGCGAAATCCGCTATTTCCTTTGTTGATTTAAAGTAGGTCTGATCATAATGCTGTTTCCTGTTGGTATAACTGTAGTGGTTCAATTGAGTAGAATTAGAAACTTGACTTTCTATAAGACAAGAAACCAGAGAAGTTATCAAAATAGCTATTTAAAAAAACGTCAAATAAATACCTTGATTCTGTTGCGGAGTATCCGGGACACCTGAAGATATTTCATTATTTGAAAACAAAGTTGGATAGGTGCCTGTAAGCAGGCGGGAATGTTTTGTAGTTCTTGAATAAAATCGTTTTTCTAAGTGGTTTCTGCAGGTACGCATCTTGGACAATTGTTCCGTACTAAAACGTTTGCGATCAAAATTAGGGATACATTTAGGGCCAGTTTCACCACTCACAGATAAACTCTCTGATAGTCTATTCGGCACTTATATGCCGGATAAACAACAAGTTTTGGTTTCACGGGTCTCAGATAGTAATATCTTGTAAATAATATTTTTTTCACTTTTTTTTCATATGGAACTGCTTTACTAACGTTCAAATTGTAATAAGAAATGCTCTAACATGGACCTATTTGAATTTTTGGAATATTTTTTAATATATATTTTTTGGCCTCTGCAAACGACACCAACAAGTCCGTTTCTTCCTGAGTGAAGTTAACATTCCTTTCACGTTTTTTTTCCATAGTGAATTATAAAAACGAAACTCAACACAGCAAAGAAGCAAAACAAAGTTGAACAAACTAACACTTCACTCGGTTGCCCAACAGCATTTGCGTTGCTTTACGAGATTCCATTTCTCACGAAAGCTCTTAAATCGTAATTTATAATTGTGTGACATATACACGGTAACAAAGATTTGAAAGCATTTTTCTAAATAAAAAACATTGTTTCTGATTGTATTTTTAATAAAACTGTTGGTTTTATGACAATTCAAAATGTTTTTAATAAGCCTTAATTTACAAATATTAAACCTAAACGCATAAAAGCGACGTTGCCGTCTTGTTTATTCTTATCAGGCAGGTAAATTTAAATTTAAACTAACGGGTAATTTATTTAATAGATAAATGGTGAAACCTACAAAACAAATCAGCCACTTTTATTCATCAGATAACGTGATATGGCAGATAACTATCTGAAACTTTATCTGTAAGTGGTGAAACTGGCCCTTAATTCACTTAATTTCTCCTGTGGGTGATTGGAAACTTATGTAAAATGGCGTTGTTTGCTGTTTATGTACAAGAACTTACACTACACTTCCTCGCCATTATAGTTTCTTCAATATATTAAAATTAAATAGCTGCGCAAAAGCTAAGCGAAACAAAAAAAGGGAACAATTAAACTAGAACCCTCAAACCAAAGTAGACGAGAACGGGATGCTCACGAGATGTTTGAAGATCTTTATTATATTTTTAAATTTAACGTTTCAAATTTTGTTCATATTCATAAACAGTTCTCGGAAATACAAAAATTTTTTTTTTTGTAAAAAAAATGACTCTCTGTATATATTTGTATGTTGAATCCTCCACCAGCCTTTATTCTAAGTCTTATTTGTCTATTTCGCTGCAGAAACCTCTCAGCATGTTGTCTTGTTGGAGTCGATATAATGAAACACGTTACGATCAACCATTGTTTATATATTCCACTATTAATTATATTGAAATAATAATTTCTCATAGTTGGAGAGCTTATGAAAAACTTAGACGCATAAAAGACTTGCAGTGGATGTTGTTTATAAATATTAATTTATAAAATATCGTATTCCATTGTCTATTTGATTTGAAATCCTAACCACTATAATGATTTCAATGCTAATTTGCACAGGGTTTACAGTTTATTAAACTTTTGAAAAAATGTTTTCTGTTCAGTAGTTGAGGTGTTAAGATGGAATGAAGTCGCAACATACATTACATTGAACTATACGTACTTTCTTTGCCGAAGTTGGGATAAAATACACGGATGAAGTTAGAAGATACATACGTATTGTTCAAGCGTCTCAACACGTTGTCTCACACGAAACACGTTGCGTCTGGCAGAAAGCTTCAACTATCAAGATCCATGAAACAACAACGTATCAGCTGTCAATACATACACTATAAAAAGCCGACACCGGCTCATTTTCCCCCTTTAGAAGAAGATATTAACGCATTTATTTAATATTATATAAAATTAATATTGCAGTAATACAGATGTAATAGTTGTCTAGACACAGTAAACCCAAGTCGCAACAAATCTGGTTTTTATTTCATCATCCATCATCAACCTTTGTGAGGCTCCTACGAGGCGGAACCAACTTTGTGGACGTGGAGCAGACGCACAAGTGCTGCTCCCGTTCATTTTAGCGCCCTCGGGTGGGCACGAACCACCAACCTTTTGGTTAACAGCCGAATGCGCACGGGGGAAGAGGAGGAGCTGTAGTCACGCCACGCCGCCGGTGAAGAAGCTAGGACCAATGGTTGGACACAGCAGCTATCTCGCCTGCTAGCATCTAACCGAGGAGAGTGTCGTGAGCCAATTCATTTCCCTTCTTTTCCTCACCGTAAAACCCCCTCATATTTAGTTTTTAACCTACCTCCAAATTTAATCCCTCCTGTATTATGCGTTAGTTTTAAAATTTATTCATTTAATTAATCAATTTCAACCCCCCCAATAGATTATTTTGTTAAAATTATTATTTTCCAACAGGAAATAGGTTCCCAGCCGCATGGTTTCCATGATGACAAAGAGCTGAACTGATGACACTTGTTATCATTGTTCACGCCTATCTGATCCATTGTTTCTGGGTTCCATGGTCCGCTGTAGGATACGAGTATAGGCCTCTCACAATTACATTTATTTTTACTTACAATTACTAATCTTGTCTTTCGTCCCTTTGGCATGAGCCACATTACTTAGCAAACGACATTGTCACTCGCACAACAGTTTGACCAACCAGAGGCATCACCTCTGCAGCACACCAAGTGCACATTGTGATTAACATACTCGCTTTACTCATTTACATTCAATCAGTGGAAGTAACAGCGCAGATATTAATATAGGTTTGTCACATACATGATCAACCCCACATGTGCCCGCATACCACAAACCATAGTGGTCTTTTCATTTATTAATTGTTCATTATTCATCTGTCACATTGCTTAGGTTCATGCCAGTTTCTGTGTCTTTCTTTACTTTAAGGGCAACAATCTAAAAGAGCATTTACGTATAGTGGTATGTGGGGTGTGTGTAGCTTACTTGAGGTGGTAAGTATCTTCAGTGAAAGTTCTTATTCCAGTTTCACACGAATTTAATAAATAATAACACATACACTATAAGCAATAGAAGGATTGAAGAATACTTTGTAAGTACTAAACACTAATTAATAGCTAAAACAAAAGTCAACAAAATACAACACAACACGCGAGTTAGATATTAATAAAAGTGTATAAATAAAACAATGTAAATAAATATTAAATTAGTAGGTATCCTACATACGTATTTGTGCTTAAACTATTTCAGCAATATATACACTGAACTCAACCAGAGAAGACAGCTAGCTGTACCACAAGTAGTTGACTGCACAACAAGCAACTGCATATACAGCCAGTCGATTCCAGTGGCTTCACTTCACTTTTACAAGGAGTTTAAGCCACTTATTTCAATTTTAGTATATTTACATTCCCCATAAACACACATTAACTCCAGGAACTTATTATTTACAAACATTTTACAATTTTTACATTTGTCGACTTATTAACCTCATGACAGATAGTGAGTCAACTCTCAAACCAATGACTTCACAACATAGCAGAGGTTCTAGCCCTGCTCAAGTCATAAGTGAGGAATATACTGCGCTCAATTATAAACGCAGTTCCATCAAGGGGCAAATATCCCACTTTAAGAAATATTTATTAAATTTATTAGAGTATTGTACATCCCATCCATTGTTATCAAGGGATGAACAGATGTTATCATTAAAACTATAAAAGTTCTTGGAGTTAAATTCTCAATTTGAACACCTGCAATCAAAAATGGAAGCTCTTAATTTTAGTAACTTAGATGAATTAGATGAGAGAGAACTCACATAAAATGAATTCTGTTCCAATATTGTGAAGGCTCGAAATCTGCTCATGCCACTGTAATGGTCAAGGCATAATGGGATTTAGGCTACCTGAAATCGCTATACCTAAGTTTGATGGTTCATACTTCAAATAGCTTGAATTCAGAGATACAATTTCATTACCTCTGTTCATACCTACAAGGTGAAGCAGCTAGGGTTATAGCAAAACTTGAGGTGTCTGATTGCAATTACATTGATGCCTGGAATATATTGTGTGAAAGGTACAACAATACAAAACAATTAGTTAATAATCACCTTAGTGCCCTCTTCAACTTCGAGGTTATGCAGAGTGAATCTGACAAGTCTCTGAGATTCTTAAGTGATCACATCACTATAAATGTTAGGGCCCTACGGAATTTAGGTCAACCAGTTCAACACTTTGATTCTATTTTAATTTATTTAGCTTCCACAAAGTTTGATTCTAACACCAATGTCAAATGGGAAGAATATAAGGGCAATCTCCATTCAGAGTTTCCAACCTTTAATGACTTGAAAGATTTTTTTATAGATTAGAGCTGACATTTTAGAGTTTTTACCTCAAAGTAAAGTTAAAGTAAATTTATCACAGGATTCAAAGTACACTCATAATAACAGTCAAGAGTTAAAGCACTGTCATAGTAACAATAATAATATTAACCCTTTAACCGCTGTATAATCTTGCAAAAAAATGTGCCCCTAGCGCCAATCACATATTTTCAAGGTCAACTATAGTGTTGTGCACCATTCACAATTTTTTTATTTTTTTTACTAGATTTTAAGAGTAAAATTACACGTTTTACAAAAATCTAATAAGGTTCTAAGCGTTCGAGATTGGAATTAAACGACGATGAAAATACCCAGGATCTGTTTGAAAAACAGTTCCATGCAGAGTCGAAAACCAGTGACATTCGTGCACCGAACGCAAGGCCACAATGTGAGAACTGCACAACGTTTGGTGCCGACCAAAGAAACGAGCATTTCCCTCATCTAATTCTTGAAGAGCTAAAGTATATTGCTCCGTGTTTGCGTAGCCGGGCTTATGTAAAAATATTAAACTTTTCAAACACACTGAAAAATTGTCACACTCAAGACATTGATTTAACGGAAACTGAAAAAAATTAACTTAATTGTACAGGTAAAAATAAATAAACATAATATTTTATTAATAAAACACTTTAATTATTAAATCATGGGTTTTCTTTTACATTCTTCCACCACTAGGCTTTCTGTGAAATTCTGTGATGCAATTTTCTAAACATAAATAAGTGTTACACTGTTTGCACATATCTTGTATATTTTGGTTTATTTTTCAGAGCGCAAACTCTGCAACGCTGTCTTTTCTTATTTGGTATGGTCACAGGAAAATGTTTGAGAACATCATTTGGTAAAAAGCGACAGGGGTCATTCTGAACGCCACGCGATGTCGAAGGCACCCGTTCATAGTCGTGTATTTTGTTTTTACTAACGATTTGCCGTATAACTGCCAGCTGAAATTCACAAAATGGTTTTCTGGGACAATTATTAATAACTTTGTATGTGTAGAATGCATTCAACATAGACATGTAGATTATACGAAGTGCTAGTTTTAAATACCATCGTCTTGTTTTCCTTATGCACGATAAAGTACTCATCATCATGTCTGCGGTGTCAACCACTCCCATATTATTAGTATAATCAAGTACACATTCAGGTTTCAATTTTGGCAGACCAGTAGCTCTGTCTTCCTTATTTGACGGTAATAATTTAGCATCATGCATGGTGCTAATCATGGTTACCGCTTTTTTATCCTGCCATTTTAAAGTCATTAAAGGAGGAGAATAGCGAGCATCAACTTCTCCTTTAGACAACTTCTTAAATTTAGGCATGCCTTTTCTATTTTTCTTAACTGTACCGCATGCATACGTTCCGTTATCTTTCAAATAACGGAATAACTTAGGACTCGAGTACCAGTTATCCACAAAAAGTTGCCTGTTGGTGTTAAAGTATTCCTTAAGGAGAGCAACCACTACTGACCCGCTCACCCCCAAATCAGGAATCTGCTCAATATCCGTTTCCGTTCCACAATAGACAATAAAGTCCAATATATATCCCGTTTTAACATCGCACAATACGAACAGTTTTATTCCAAAGCGATTTCTTTTTTTAGGCAAGTATTGCTTGAGTACAAGACGGCCTTTGAAAGGGACGATACTCTCGTCGATACATAATTTATGGTGCGGTGTTAAACCGCTTTTAAATTTATCTCGTGCATGATTTATGACAAATTGCAGTTTATGTAATCTTGGTAATCCGGTGCTGACGGAAAAAACATCAGTGAAATGCATCATAGCCAAAATTAAACAATATTTATTTCTGTTCATGGTCTTATGAAAGATTGGTGAGCTCAGTAGTGGATCCGTGGACCAATGTTCTTCAATAGATATCCTTTTATTCCTGGTAAATAACATTGTTACCGCCAAGAACAAATAAATGTCTTTCGCATCAACGTCACGCCAAGCATGGGTTCTCGAATGTTCTCGTATATCGACACATCGAACGTAAAATTGGTAATACCTGTTGGTACACCTGACTATCTCAGCCACCAAACCATCATCGACGAAGTATTCGAAAAAGTCTAGTTCATTAGAATCGGTCGAAAGGTTTATTTCTGACTAGTGGATCGTCCCAGCTTCGCACGGGTAGCGTTGTTTTTTTAAATATCTGAGGTTTTTTTCTTCAGTCACTGCTCAAGCATTGTGAAATTCAGCGCAATGTTTTCAATTTATTAAATTTATAGCACTCCCTAAACAGTGTAGTTTGGTGATTTTGAATGCGCTTTAATGAACGGTTCAGTTTTTCCGTTTAATAGCAAATTTTGGAATAAAACGCTATAAAGTATTTATAACAATCTAAAAAATAAATCATTACGTGTTGTAGGATGCAACTACTGGCGCCATCTAGTATTTTATAAGTAAATTAGTAACGATTCGGTTTTGGTCACGGGCGCGATGGCTTATTTTATGTATAATTTCGGTGTTTCTCTACCGATTTCTATGATTCTTTTTTTATTGAATAGGTAATAATCTAACCTTATTTAAATTAGGGATGAGTGAGAGGTTTACAAACGTAAGAGTAAACAAATACAATCAGAATGTTCCGAACTGCTAAGCTATCAGGAATTACACGTGTTATTGTGAGTCAACCGTAAAAGATAGACATAAACTGGTGGGATTTTTTTTTAGATAATTTTATGAAGAATATTTCCGTCATACATGATTTCTATGTAAGTTTAACCATTAAGGCTGCACACGCGACGGAAGCTTAAAAAATGGAGTAACTTCTCCCGTTTTCCCAAAATTCCCCTTTACTACTCTGCTGGAAAGTATACAAAAACCTGCCCAGGAGTATGGAGAATAATTGTACCAAGTTTCGTTAAAATCCATCGAGTAGTTTTTGTTTCCATAAGGAACATACAAACCGACAGACAGACAGACAGACAGACAAAAATTTTACTGATTGCATTTTTGGCATCAGTATCGATCCCTAATCACCACCTGATAGTTATTTTGAAAATATATTTCATGTACAGAATTGACCTCTCTACAGATTTATTATAAGTATAGAAATATGCTTGGAAAAAGAAAACCTCAGTGAGCTTTGTCACACCAAAGACCCGTGTCTTATGGTAGAAAAACTTATAAATAAAATAAGACACTGTCTATCAGAAAATACGGTCACAACTCAGATTGCGAAAAGAAATAGAACGATTAAACCCTGGATCACAGCTGGCATATTACGTTGTATAAGAAATCGTAACAACATGCAAAAGAAATTAAAAACTGATCCAGACAACCTGATTTTGAAAATAACATATAGGAGATATAGGAACCATTGTAACAACATCATAAAAAGATTAAAAAATAATTACTATAAAAAAATTCTTAATGATAACTTAAAGGAACCTAAAAAGATTTGGAACGCTATAAATACAATTTCGCACCGTAAAAGGGTTAACAATCAGCAAGTTGACTTGTTAAAGTATTCGCAATCTCCTTCGCAATCAGTTAATGTTGTGAATAAATACTTTGCAAATATTGGAAAAAAACTTGCCGAAGACATTAAGAATAACACTCCAAGGCACCTGCTTCAGAAAGATGGTAAAGAACATAAACAAACACAATTAAATTCTTTTGGGCTTAGAGACACCGATCCCAACGAGGTGAGGTCTATAATTATGGGACTGAAATCAGACAGTGCACCGGGTTGGGACGGAATTCCCATCAAATTTATTAAAATGGCAAGTGGTTTTCTGGCTCCCATTCTGTCAAATCTAGTTAATGAATGTTTCACGCTGGGCATTTTTCCAAAGCCCTTAAAGCGCTCAGTCATAATCCCAATCTACAAGGATGGTGACAAGGGTGACCCATGTAGCTATCGTCCAATTTCTATCCTACCAGTAGTCTCTAAAATTTTTGAAAAAATAATTTCATTAAGGCTGGTTAACTATTTGAATAAATATAATTTGATTTCGAATCACCAATTCGGGTTTAGACAAGGATTGTCCACGGAAGATGCAGTAATAGAATTAAGTTCATATATTTCAAAACAGGTTGACAAAAAGAGAAAATGTCTTACCATCTTTTTGGACATAAAAAAAGCATTCGATACTGTATCGCTTCCTATTCTCCTTCAAAAACTTGAAGACATTGGCATTAGAGATGTCCCACTAAGGTTGTTTACAGACTATCTTGAAAATAGGGTACAGTGCGTAAAGATTGGAGACTGCATTAGTCAGGAATCAGGAATCACCTATGGAGTGCCCCAAGGTTCAGTTCTGGGCCCCACCTTATTCTTGATTTACATTAACACCCTTTGTAATATGAACATAGTTGATGGACAAGTTTTCTCGTATGCAGATGATACTGCTTTAGTCTTACACGGAGATAACTGGGCAGCGTTGAAAAATTCCGCTGAGCATACTCTGGCAAGGGTGACAAGGTGGCTAACTCAAAATTGCCTTTCGTTAAACACAAACAAAACGAATTATATGTGTTTTACTAATTATAACAGCTCACAACCTGATAACAGTTTTAAATTGAAAATACATTCATGTTATTATGACCTCAGTTCTCAAGCATTTGTACCTAGTTGCCACTGCGATACTATTAAAAGAGTAAAAACAACTAAATATTTGGGGATCATTATTGACCAACGTCTAACATGGCATTCTCATATAGACATGGTGATGGAAAGGGTTAGAAAGTTAATGTGGATATTTAAATCTCTTCGCCAAGTTGCGTCACAATCCCTTATTACCCAGATTTATACTGCGCTTGCCCAATCAGTCATTAGTTACTATATTCCGGCTTGGGGAGGAGCTACGAAAGTCAAATTCCTAGAAATAGAGAGGGCACAACGTTCATTACTGAAAGTTATGTACTCTAAACCATATCGATTCCCTACTAATGATCTTTATGCCCTCTGCAGGCTACTATCGGTTAGACGACTATATATTCTGAGATGCATTTTGCGTGTTCATAGAAATATTCCTTATACTCCACAGACAACTACCACCAGAAAGGCAAAAATGGCTATAAAAGTAGATCTAGTAAGAACCGCATATGCAGGCAGGCAATATTCCTGGCAGTCAGCACACTTGTACAACACAATTAATAAGGAACTGAACATTCTCCCTAAATCTATTAATGAATGTAAGAAAATAGTAACCGACTGGCTAGTAAAACAAACTTACGACTGCACTGAGCAATTGTTCAAGAATAAAAATTAAGTTAAATAGTAAACAAATAATGTGTATTGTTTATTATTACAATTCTATTAATATAATATAATATGTAAATAATTAATTAATTTAAATATAAATTTGTCAATTTCATTTATTTATCTTTTTGATATTATTTAAGATCAACTTTTACTCTTACATTAGAGAAAAAATCTTATGTTGCAATTGCAAATATAACTGTGGATGTGAAAAGTTACTTAAAATGTAAACCTAAGAATAAATAGTTTTAGTCTTCTTTTGGAATGTTGCATGCATAAATAATTATAAAAAATAAATAATTAAAGGTTTGATTGAATAATTTAATGTATTAATATTTAAATTTTGATATTATTTTGAATACAAAATAAAAACAATGTTTTTGGATTATATAGCTTTATCAATAATTAATACAAAAAAATATATAAAAATATGATATATTATATTACTCAACAATAATTAAAATTCAAATGTATCGGATATGTAGTTTCATCGATATTGTATTACTTGCAATCGGAGGAGCGGGGTCCCCTGGCACAGGTATTTATTTACTTAAAAGGGGGCTCCAACCTTATACTTCTGTAAAAAAACCATGAAACTGAATAAAGATTTTTGTATATATTTTTTTTTGTATAGATGAAAAACCAGCGTGAAAATCATTAAATGGTTGTACGATTGGCGTCGTTTCCGTTTCAGTCCAATGGAATTCATTGTCACCGCTTTCCTAAAAAATAAAAAACAACATTTACTGAGTTGTAAAAAATAAAAGGAATTTGTATTTATAGAATTATTAGAATCAATCAAATTTGGGTACATACCTCCTCCTCTTTTAACTCGTTATCGGTCACAAATTCTTCTACATCTTCCTCGTAACCTTCTAAAATCCTTATTAATTCCTCTGCACTCGACATTTTG
Source organism: Bedellia somnulentella (assembly GCA_963576735.1). Lineage (NCBI taxonomy): Eukaryota > Metazoa > Arthropoda > Insecta > Lepidoptera > Bedelliidae > Bedellia > Bedellia somnulentella. The sequence continues at coordinate 17,466,610 of OY755187.1, read as the reverse complement.
CGATTCAAACACAGCCACAAGACCCAATGAAATAAAATCAGTTCCCACTATTTCATTAATAATTCTTAACAAATAAAACAGATGTACCCTCACTATTATCATTATGAGTTCGCTTATGACGTCACAAGCGGTTGCATATGTACAACTCCGGCGCTGGACTTCTTTGATAACGTTAAAGTACTAGGGTTGTTACTAAAATACAATTTAGTAAAAATCGTCTATCTAATTGTAATATGAATCTACCTTAAATCATGTTCAGTTTTAGATATTATAGTTAGAAATAGGTTCAAACAGCAACAAGCATTGAATTACTTTTTTATTCTGAATGCCTAACCTATTTGTATATTATTTGAGTAAACTAAAGTTTGCATTAAGAGTAATAAATAAACTTATGTGCTACATCACTACTGTTGTATTTATACAACTCTGGCGGTACAGGTTAAGGTCAAACCTGCATTTTGCGATGGGTTTTATGCATTTTTTTCACCGTTAATTTGGTGCTTTGCATAAGTGATTTTAGGGAAAAGGAAAGAAATTCCTTGAATGGCAACGGTGGTCTTTATTTTGATTATGAAACTGCTTCTACGTAAATAAAAATACGTTTAAAAATAACTTTGGAGACTTAAGTTGCAAATTTACAACTGCGGTGCTAGGGGCTCAGAAATGATAAGTTGCTTATATACAACTGCGGCGGGTAATGGGTACATACAATGAATCCACCTCAAGCATTCGTTGTTTCTACTTCAGGTAATGTAAGCGGTGAGGCTTGCAATCCTCAATTGCCCTCACGTTTACCCAATGCCCCCTAGCAGTAACAGTTACAACAAATACTACCTTCAAGTGCCCCCTTTGCAAGGGTAAACATTTACTGTTCAGATGCTTACGTTTCAGAAAGCTATCATTGGAGAATAGATGGAGTAGGATCACTGGGCCTAAGGTTTGCACAAATTGCCTTCGGTCTGACCATATGGTTGCCAAGTGTCTCTATGGAGACTGTCGTAAGTGTGGTGGACGCCATCACACTCTGATACACAGCTCTCCCCTTCTTCAAAATGATGTTGCTCCATCATCCCATCCTGTCACTTCAATGCCTCAGTCGCTTTCTCTCAGTCCTCCAGTTTCCCCTTCAGGGATCATTCGCTCCACCGCCATGATTGACATCATCAATCCCCAAAATGGTAAGGTGGAGACAGTCAGATGCTTGCTAGATAGCGGCTCTGACTACTCTTTTCTTTCCGCTGACTTAAGGAATCGCCTTAAGTTAGCTTCTACACCCTCAATACACAACAGTGTTACAGGCGTTGGGAACACCTCTCTTAACCTGAGACCACAACAGTGCTCAGCGTTGATTCGTGCCCGCACTGGCACATACTCACATCTTCACACCTTTTTGGTGTTGCCTTCCATAGCAAAAAGGCATTCTAATGAAGCCATTGATGTTTCAAATATCACTCTTCCCTCAGCTATCACATTAGCTGATCCTCAATTCAATCAACCACTAAAGGTTGACATTATGATTGGAGGCGATCTGTTCTGGGATCTTCTTGGCTCCGAAAGGCTCACTTTAGGTCCAGGCCTACCCATGCTGCATAATTCACAGCTAGGCTGGATTATAGCTGGCAAGATTTCCCATTAATTACCACAGAATTCACCAGTTTGTAATTTTGTTAGTAGCATTTCTTTTACCAAGCTAACTAGAACTCATAGACTAAAAACTAGACGTTTCTGTCCTCTCAGCCCACTCAAGGCACCAGATTACCGTCTTGGTAATACTTACACCTTACCAAAACGCATTGGTTATTAATAACCTATGTTGAATGTATTCATACACAACCAACATTCAACAATTGTTTATAGGTTAACTTTTGATTTACATTTATTTACAAATATTTTATTTTATACATACATACATATACTCACGGCTATAAATCCCTAAAAGGGGTAGCCAGAGCTGAGAAATTTGAAATCCCACAGCCACTTTTGGAAGTTGAGTGGGGAAAAGATGGTAGAATAAAGGTTGTTGGTGATAGGTCTCCAACCGCATCGCCCAAAAATCCCTTAAAAAGCCCCGAGTCCGTTAGTGGCCTCTTACGTACACCCACCGGAAGAAATGGGGTAGTGCTATTCTAAGCCGACACTACACAGCTATTATAGTTTATTTTATTATTTTATTTTATACAATAAATATATTTATACACTTTACCAACATCCTTCACATGGATCAATCACATTATTTGCTATTTTGTTATGTCTTTCCTTCTAGGTACAGTAAACAGCTGACTACCTAAAGGTCATTGACATCGAGGTAGTTGACCTTACAAGTTCATCGACTTTGGACTTTGGTATTATTATTTTTTAGATTCTTTTATCAGGTGTATTTGAATCAGCGCGATGATCAATCACCATGGTCATTATCATCAACGAAGGTCATCATCATCATTTTATTTTCTCAAGGGGAAAGCCCAGGAAAATATTTCATGCCAACGAACACATCTCGGTTCCATTGTTAATTTAACTATTAATTTTAAATTCAATTATTTAATTTGTGTAGTGGCTAGTGTTCATGATTTTTATTAATCTTTCTCTGGCTTACGCATCATTTGTTCAATAACATTTGAAGCACAGAGGCTGGCATTCAGCTAGCCTAACTAAGTTTAATATATGGGTAACACGCACCTCACATCTAAGGAACTATCTTCCCTTTTTGCTCGGGTTGAGGTCATCCTTAAAAGTTGACCTACCTCTCCTCCTTCCAAAAGATTCAGTTCTCACGCCAAGGCACTTTCTCCTCGGCAGGTCACTCAACATGCAAGAGCCACCAGACCTACCACTGCAACGGGAATGATGCAAGTTGGAACCACCGGAGCTCACTTGGAAGGAGATGTGGAAGTTCGGTTGAAGACTAGTCCCCCCAGTATGCTGAAGCATCTCAACACGTTGTCTCACACGAAACACGTTGCGTCTGGCAGAAAGCTTCAACTATCAAGAGCCATGAAGCAACAACGTATCAGCTGTCAATACATACACTATAAAAAGCCGACACCGGCTCATTTTCACCCTTTTTTCATCACTAAAACTAATAAGAAGACACGGAGAAGACAAACAAGTATTTACAAATGATTGGTTGGAGTCTTCTTTTAAGCTTAAAGCCTGACACCCCGCTCTTCCATAGAAAACATGAAAGGAAACAATTAAAAATAAAAATCATTACATAACATAAATTAAAATTTGGTTATTTTATCTTCCTTACGCCTAGGTTAGTTAATACAGAAAGCTATTATTATATGTATAAAGTTAGGTAGCAAACGATTTTAAGTGTGTGTATGTGTGTGTGTGTGTATGGATGTGTGTGCGTGTGTGTGTGCATGTATGTGCGTGCGGGTATGTGGGCGTGTGTGTGTGCGTATGTCTGTGTACGCGTGCGTATGTGGATAAATAAAAGAAATAGTAATATTATTAGAAAAGTATTCATATTTAAGTTATTATTTCTAGTATAGCCTCTGTTTCCTTATAAGTTTTTAGTTTAAGCCATTTAGTTATAGTCACCATGGGTTCATAGTATAATTTATCATAAATGTTTAGATCTCTATTAATCCTATTGTATAACATTGAAGATCTTACGTAATATTGCCTTTGTGCAAAGCTGGTTTTCGTTCTAGGGATGGTTGCAACAATATCTTTCCTTCTACGAGAATTGTTTGATTCATTATTATCTAATGTTTTATGTTTTTTTAGGCAACAAGTTAAAATATATAATTGCCTTATTGACAGAAGTTCGCATTCCTTATAAAGAGATGTGGTTGAGAACTTACTAGTTTTAAAAAACATCATTTTGATTAAAGATCTCTGCGCTCTCTCTAAGTCTATTAGATATGTTTTGGTACAACCACCCCAAACTGTTATGCAATACACCAACACAGATTGCACTAGGGAAGTGTAAACATAATTAGTTGTGGAATCTTGTATTCTAGGTACTACATAACGCAATGACTTGAATACCCAGGACAGTTTCCTTACCCTGTTAATGACATGCTCTAGATGAGAATACCAGGATAACCTCTGGTCCAACACAACACCCAAGTACTTGACTTCTTTCACTCTTTAAATTCTAGAACAATTGCAAGATGTGTTAGAAAGTGTGGGGTCACAGACACAGTTGTGTATTATTATATGAAAATCATCATCCATTTGATTTGTTTTATCAATGCCAAAACAAATGTAGTTGGATTTCAAAGTATAGAGTTTTAATAGATTATTACTCAGCCATTGTGCCACCTCCTTCAGTCCTCTCTCTGTATTAGATCGAACTTCGCTCCATGTGGAGCCAGTAAAAACAATTGCTGTGTCATCTGCATATGTAAATATTTTTCCATTTTTAATATTCCGATTACACAGGTCGTTGATATAAGTCAGCAAAAGTGTGGGACCTAGAACACTTCCCTGGGGCACACCGTACGTGATTTCTTGAAAATCACTAATAACATAGTCTATTTTTACTGCTTGCTGTCTATTATTAACATAGTCTTTAAGTAGATCAAGTGCTATACCCCTTACTTCTAGTCTTTCCAGTTTTCGTACAAGAATGGGGACAGAGACGGTATCAAAGGCATTTTTCAAATCAAGGAATACCGAGATACATTTTTCTCCCTTATCGTGTGACTGCGACACCAACGTACTCAATCCTATTACTGCGTCTTCAGTTGACTTATTACGCCTGAAGCCAAATTGGTTAGGAGAGAGAATTTCATATTTGTACAAATAGTTTAATAGTCTTATATTTATTAACTTCTCTACCAATTTGGAGATGGCAGGTAAGACAGTAATAGGTCGGTAATTACTGACATCGTCCCTGTCACCCTTCTTATACACTGGTGTAATAATGGACTTCTTTAATGAGCGTGGAAAGACACCTATTGAGAAGCAAACATTTGCAAAATGGGTTAAGATTGGGACTAATTCAGTCTTTGCCAGCTTTAAGAAAGATATAGGTATTTTATCCCATCCGGGAGCTCTCGGTTTTGAGGCTCATTAGCACACTATTCACTTCCTCATAATCTGTCGGCATTAAGACTAGACTATTAGATTGGAGTGGAATGTTGTTCAGACTATCGGCAAGGTGCGCATCAGAATTATAATGAAACGTTCGTTTACTCAGTTAACTGATTCATTATTTGATGATTTTATATTTAGTAGTTCAGTGGGTTGTTTATTGATTTTACTAGTGTATGTAATACTTTTAATTGAATTCCACAGGGTTTTATTATTGTTCAACGATTTTAACAGTAGATCTCTTTCAAAGGTTCTTTTTATTTTTTTAATTAAGTTATTGCAGTAGTTCCTGTATCTTGTATAAGTTATTCTATTTAAGTCATTTTCAGGATTTTTTCTGTAGTTTATCTCGGTTATTTATACAAATAAGTATGCCAGAAGTAAAAGGGCTTAATGATTCTTTTAGAACGAGGTACTTTGCTGGTAGTGGTACTTTCTTCAAGACTGGAGGTGATTTTATGCATTAAGGGCTCAATTATAATATCCGGGTTATCACAGTACAGTAATTCTTCGATTTTGCTACCTTTTAAACATTGTAAAGCATGTTTGAAATCAACTTTTGTCCTAGTTGCATAGTTACGAGGTCGGTGTTTTATTTTAGAAATAACAAGAAAAACTGTTTTATGATCTGTTATACTTGTTTCTAGTACAACTATGGAGGCTAGGTATTTTTTGATCTATTCAATTTGATCATCATATGATCTAAACAGTTTTTATCATTTGTTTTAATAGTATGACCTGCAAGTATTCCAAATCCAGATAACATATTTAAATACGGTTGTTGTGTTCATATGTAGGTTCCTCATCTTTAAGTCGTATGTTAATGTTTATATCACCAGAGACAACGAGACTTTTGGCTGTAAAAGAAGCAATATGTTGTTGCAATGAATTTATAAATGGTTCTGCATTTTTATTAGATGGGGATCTATAAATACCCAAAATCGAAGTGTCTAATGCATCAACTTGTAGACAAGATGCGTGTGTAAGTTTTACTTCTTTTACTTGTTTTAATGTGGTCTTAATATAAATAACTCACCATGGTTTTGGTTTTGATGAACGGTCGTATGGTAAATGTCATATCCTTGCAAATGTGGTAGGGGTTTGTTATCATTTAGTCTACATTCTGTTAGAATAATTATACATACATACATACATATACTCACGGCTATAAATCCCTAGAAGGGGTAGCCAGAACTAAGGAATTCGAAATTCCTCAGCTACGTTTGGAAAGTTGAGTGGGGTAAAGATGGTAAAATAACGGTTGTTGGTGATGGGTCTCCAACCAAATCGCCCAAAAATCCCTTAAAAGCCCCAACACCGTCAGTCGCCTCTTACGTACACCCACCGGAAGAAATGGGGTAGTGCTATTCTAAGCCGACACTACACAGCATATACAATAATTATGTCCGTCTCAAATCTAAAATTAGATAAAGTTGTGATAAAATCATCATAATTATGGTATATACTTCTAACATTCTGGGAAACCAGTGTCAAGTCCGTATTATTTATTGTTATTTGGTCAGTAAGATCCTCTGGATCACATAAACAAGAGAATGCCACCTCCATGCTATCTATGTCTATTATCGTTTGTGTTGTATTATCCATTTATGTTTATATATACGGTGCAACTTGTCTCTGTTATAAAATTGTAGTTATATGAGGCTTTGATAGAGTATGTATGTACATAGTATGAGTGAAAGTTTTGTAGTGTGATTGCGCCATATATATTGTGTATCGATTTGTGTTTTTTTGAGGTTGAAACAGTGAAAGTGATAATAGTGGGTGTCTGAGTGTGAAGTGTGGTTTTTTGTGTTTTGCAATTATTATTTGTGTATGTGTGTGTCTGAGTGTTTGAATGTTTCTTATTATAATAATATGGAAGAACAGAGTAGCATAATAGGTAGAGTATATTTATAAAAATGTAGCATCTAATATTTAAACAATCTAGTCATTTATCTTGAATAAGTTTCTGAACTTGTTGTTCCGTTTAGATATTAATGACTGGTGTATTTTCGTTTTCTCTGATATAGATTTTGCCGTAGGCCGTCCAGCAAAACTTATAAACTTTTGATCTCGCCAGGTCACGTGCCAGGAAATAGAGGGGTGATCCTTTCGAAATGAGGTGTTCGGATAGAAAGTTTTGAGTATCTTCTTGCGTTTTGAGTCCTAGATGCTTAGCGCATAGTTTATTTTGAGATTTATATAAATAAATTTTGATAAATACGTTATTTTCATTATGTGTTTTGTTTTTGTAAAATGCAAGGAGGCTTATTGAATAAATTTAATGAGAATAAATATTTTTACACAATTATGTTTGTTTTCACTTGTTATTTGTATTATTTCGGTAGGTAGCTATAAAGTGTCCGCTTAGAATAGCACTACCCCATTTCTTCCCGTGGATGTTCGTATGGGACGGCTAAGGGTATTTGGGCTTTTTAAGTTATTTTAGGGTTATGTGGTTGTAAACACGTCAGCAACAACCTTTTATTTTACAATCTTTTCCCCACTCAGTATGCAAAAAAGAACTATATAAACAACTTATAGCAAAAATTTTGTGTGCTGTGTAGTGTCGGTTTAGAATAGCACTACTCCATTTCTTCTGGGTGTACGTAAGAAGCGACTAACTGTATTAGTGCTTTAAGGGATTTTTGGGCGATGGGGTTGGAAACCCATCACCAGCAACCTTTATCTCACCATTTTTTCCTCACTCAACTTTCCTAAAGTGGCTGAGGAATTTCTTATTCCTTAGCTCTGACTACCCGTTCTAGGGATTTGTAGCCGTGAGTATATGTATGTATGTATAATTTTATGAAAGCGAACAATGTGGATAATTGAGATTTAAGTAATCTGGCTAATACGGAAACATACCACTGAAGCTACAGGAATCAGTGAGCTCACGGTAATAAAAAATTTAAAGGAAGAAAAAGAGCTGCCAGCTACTTATGCAAGATTTACTTCACTTATGAGAAAACTACGGAAAAGAAATAACTTTTATGACAGTGTCAGTGTAGAAATGTTTGATGAAGATAGTGATACAAGTTAATATAAGTTATTGTAATACTTACAAGATTTTTATTTCGCTAAGGAATTTTTTAGAATTACAGTTTTTGTGTTAAATTTAAGATGTTGTTTGTAATGATGTTACAGATGTTTAATATAAATAATTGAAATTAGAAGTGACTTTGAGGATTTTGTTTTTTTAACACTACTAATAAATTAAATATAAAATTTTAAAAATAGATGTAATCTATAACTTAAATCTTAAATGACTTCTTTAATATTTTGCTAGCCGTAAACACGCTCACTCTCACGACTACATTAATGCGTATACAGATATAGTTCACTCGCACAACCAAGCGCGCCACACCGCTCGCGCCGCCCCGCCGCCGCCGCCATTGGCTAGGTCACCAGAGTTCATATGAGCTCAGCTCCCGCGTAATTCGGACGCAAGTCGACTGGGCGAGTTAAATACCTAAATTTTCAGAACAAGGGTCCCTTAATAACGGCACCATAGTTTCATGTGCAGATGACACAGTCTTACTTTTTTCTGCAAAAACAATAGACAAAGCTTATAAATCTGGCTTTTGTATTGTGAATGACTGGCTTTTTAATAATATTCTGTCCTTGGACACTGCTAAAACTATGCATATGATTTAAATCTATTTGTTCATGAAAACCTCATGTGAGGATTATTACTAATAAATAAAGAATAAATAAAGGAAAGAAAATTCCATTTCATTATTCTATTTCATTATTCTATTCACTGTTTTAAAACAGCATGCTAGCTTATACTTCAACCCTGATATACTAAACAGGATGCCGGAGGCGACAGGATATAGTATGTTTGAATACTTATAGTGCAAAAATTTTCATTACAAATATATTTTTCTTTTTTTATGTCCATACTTTGTAACGTTACTTCTCACTCCGGATGCTATAGCTACCCAGAAGCCAGAAGTAACTAAAAGAGGAAAGAAAAAATTCGACACAGGCGGGGATCGAACCCGCGACCTCGGGTAAACGCCCCGACGCTCTGCCAACTGAGCTACCGTGTCAATTGGCTGCCAGTGCGAAATTCTTCTATCCTTTATTTCTTTTACACGTTTAAGTAGTGTTTGCGTTTCCTACCTCCCTCGGCCTCGGTTCGATCCCCGCCTGTGTCGAAATTTTTCTTTCCTTTATTTATTCTTTATTTATTATGCATATGATTTTCGCAAGGAAAACTTCTACACCATACTTGCTAACACCCCGGTTTATGCACATCATCGCACTTGCACTGATAGCGCACCATGCCTATGCTCAACTATCTCCAAAGCAATGAACATCAAATATCTTGGAATTACTATCGACGTTACTTGAACTTTTAAGGTCCATATTAAAGCACTCTGTAATAGAATTAGAAAACTCATAATAATATTTAAAAAGTTGAGACACATATGTGACTATGCTTTAATAAAACAAATCTATCAAGCGCTTGGTCAATCCTTACTGACTTATTGCATAAAATCTTGGGGAGGTGCTGGCATAAACACTATGATAAAACTGGAACGAGCTCAAAGAGCGCTACTTAAAATAGCTACAGCGCGCCCTTTCTACTTCCCTACTACCGAACTATATAGGTATAAACAAGGCAAAGTGCTAACTGTGCGCCATTTCATTATTCTATTCACTGTTTTAAAACAGCATGCTAGCTTATACTTCAACCCTGATATACTAAACAGGATGCCGGAGGCGACAGGATATAGTATGTTTGAATACTTATAGTGCAAAAATTTTCATTACAAATATATTTTTCTTTTTTTAGGTCCATACTTTGTAACGTTACTTCTCACTCCGGATGCTATAGCTACCCAGAAGCCAGAAGTAACTAAAAGAGGAAAGGAAGAAACGGAAGGATAGAAAATAAATGGAGATTATATGAAAACTGATAGTTTAAGCCTTTTCTGTTTATTGTTGCCTGAAATACAGGTAAATTACCTAGCTCAGGAACAGGAAAATGTTATATTTTGTACTTTAAATAACTAACTAGGTTAAGACGAATATTGTGTACTTTTGAAAACTGAATATTTTTTTATTAATTTTTATTAATATACTATAAAGCGAGAAGACAAATGATAGTATTGCACTTTATACGTGCGTGAATATACGAGATAGCCATCATTTTGTTAACTGCTTTGATTGACGATCCAACGATCGAATCAATTCGTAAATAACAAGCGAATTCAGACTTTATCGCTTTTTTTCTTAAGCACTAATGCTGCAGGTGAATATACGAGTAACACTAAAGTAATCTCCGAGTTAAACGTTTCGGTCGGACATTTTATTGAAGCTTTTAGAAATGACGACTCGATCGATCATGAATGGGTAGCATGGAAGTATTATTAGTAACTAGTGATCGAGTCAAAAATGTTCGATCAATAACGATCAACACATGACCAATATACTAACGGCTATAAATCCCTAAATGGGGTAGCCAGAGCTTTGGAATAAGGAATTCCTTAGCCACTGTTGGAAGTTGGGTTCTTAAGTGAAAAATCTTAAAAGTAGCCTATACCCTTAGTTGCCTCTTACGATCACACATGGTAAGAAACAGGGTAGTGCTATTCTAAGACACTAAATAATAAAAACTTTTTACATTTTATATTTTTATTGGGTATTACACTTTATTTAAGTTAAGTATTAAATTAACCTATAACAACAACAATAGGTACATGATTGCTCCTAAAAGTGTAATTAAAACCACTCGCGTCGGCGCGTCGTGTTAGCGTGTAACATGACAAGACAATGGTTTAGGATTTATATAAATTCATCTTAAAAGTAAAATAGTTCCAAGAAAATTTCTATTACTAATAATATGGTGCATATCCATCGAGTATTATGTAAAATCTGAATCCGTTATATAATATTTGGACAGACTAAGTAGCGATAGGTGGTAGTTTCTCAGTGATGACGGATTTGTTGATTGGACCTCTGTTTGGATTTAGAACCCTCTCGTCGTGCTTTCTTGGAACATTGCTGAAATTATAAAAACTAATGTCGCAAGATCATTGTGTTTTCACTAGTAGAGAAAATACATTCCTCTTCTGAGGAGGAAGTAATAATAATTTCTATAAAAGAAAATACCAAAACCATACCATTTAAACCATAATAAACCATACCAACTAACAGACACACAGAGACGTTTGATCTTTGACATTCAGTTACGAAACCCTTAAAAACAAATATTATATAGAATAGTTATAATCAATAGTTATTAGTTGCTGTGGCCTGTGTGGCTTTCCCATGACTTTATGTGTGCCAGCTGAGGGCCGCTCTGGCAAGACCAAGGTGTATGTACCTAAGCTTAAGATAGAGAGGAGAAAAGAGACCTAACAAGGTGGCCAATCGGAGCAGAGGCTTATGTCATACAGTGCGAACTCGCGCGTTCTTGGCAAGGGAGGTTCTAAGTTGGAGTTCTTAGTTCGGTAGCTAGTGGATGATCGGGTAGCGCTCTGGCGTTTTTATACGTGCAACCCTAGTCTAGCTTAATTATTTTGATACATCTGTGAATAGAGTAGAGGACGATCACGGAGGACACATCTGAACCAAATAGAGTGTGTGCTCAAAAATGCCGGCGTCCGAAGTATGAAGAATAAAAGAGCATGTATGAAAATATTGATAGATGTAAACGAAGCTAGAGAGGTTTGCCAGGTACAAAGTGCCGATCAATAGTCTCTGCTTACCCCAATTGGGAAATGATGGCGTGAGTATATGTATGTACGTATCTGTGAATAATTAAATCCCTGGACACTTACTGCTATAATATAACATAACATAAACGTTCACGCCGTTTATCCCCGAAGGGGTTGGCAGAGGTACCAATACTTCTGAACTCACATGGCAGCGCCATCTAGTGTCCAGAGAAGGTACCCACGTTTTGCTTAGACAGTGTACTCACGTGATAGGGGGCAGGCCTATCGCCGTTTTGTACGAATACACTGTCACATGACTAAATAAAACTCAGCCATGTGGGTTTCCTCACGATGTTTTCCCTCACCACCGTTAACAACCATGATAAATTAACCACTTGTTATCATTTATTGCATAAGCCTTCACGGTATATTCGTTAGCAGCACAATTTTCGATGTAGCGTTGTAATGCAATCGATTTGTACTCGATTGCAAAAAAATCGGCCATATGACAAAAACAAGTCATCGCTATGAAAACTTTGCAATTAGGTTGTATATGTATAATTTTACGAACACAAGTGCCACTAAAAGATGCATGATCATAAGGTTATTAAAATCCTTAACAATAAACTTCGTTTAGTTCAATTTGGTACTTACTGCCATTGCCCGAACGATCCGTTGCGCTGCAGCCGCATGATGTTGTTCTGGCAAATCATCAGCTCATTCTGGAGATACGTCCTCTGATCATTGACCCTCACGTATAACTGCATCAAGAACGATCATTTCATCGTTTCAAACAGCGCATGCATTCAGCGCACTGGGATGCAGCCTTACAGATATATTACTATTACTAAAATTATTGAGACATATTTTGAAGTTTTAGCGAAGGATTTGGGAACTGGTTATAAGTCCGTAGTATTGGGTGGGGGCACACCGTAAAGAGTGTTAGCTAAAAGTTAAACGACAACGTTGTCATGGAATAAATAAACTTAAAGTTAAATGAATTGAACTTTAGTCTTATAATTCTATTTTGTCAAAATGTATATGAATAATAATCGTCTCTTTTTTATCGTGTAGAGTCGGTTGACGGAAACCTTCTCACCTTAGATTCCGAATCCAATCTCCATTCTTTGCTGCGAAGAGTGCTTAGTAAATCTGTTTTCAGACGCTCGAATTTTTTTACCGTGCGAACCAATTCCGTCTGAAATTTACATCAAAGAATTTTATTTAGCAATCATAAAATTATGTGAAATCCCAATTTAATCCAGTCTATGGGTACTTATAAAAGCCTTTGCTCTGCAAAAGGTGGAGTAAAAGCGGGTTTGATCTTATTTTGTCTAGATATGGGGACCTAATAAAAATCCAGGTTTTCGACCTTGGGAGGAAAAGGGGCGAGCCGCCATCTTTAATTGCTAAAATAAGTTTTTTTTTAAAATTCTTGACTCACCAATTTACATTGTGGCAAAATTCCCTAAAGGACGTAGAAAGAAGTCAAAATTACTAACATTCTTCTCATAAATGTTTATTCTGTAAGTCTTATAGGTAAAAAGTTATAGCTGGCAAAAGAAATACCAAACAACAAAAATCATCAATTTAATTAGACCTTTATATAAAATTATGCAATTACTTTCTACACCCGTTTGAAGGTCTCATTTTCTGTGGCAATCCGGGCTTCTAATGAGGAAATTTAGTTATTACAGTCCTCGTCATCAATCACAATTTCCAACGCATTTCCGCATGACTGACTACTACAGAATCCACATACGACAGAGCTGTGGGAACATCAAAGATATACTGGCCAGTACACCCTGCTGTGTACTAACTCAGAATTTGTATTTATATTTAGCTAGAAAAACACTATGATACGGCGATGTAGAATTTTTAATGACGCTGCTAGTATGCGAGTGAGTTCGCCGTCTAGAGGTCGCCACAGAGGTCCAGCTTTTCTGTTGCTACATGATTTGCTGCATCTTTCTATTAAGTTGTTGGTTTTTCTCAACAAGGATCAAAATTTAATTGTCCCTTGGTTGAAGAGAGACAATGTGGTATCACAACAACTAAAAGCATGCAGAAAAAGAATGTTCTTAGCAGCTTCTTTATTTTAAAAACAATTAGCTAAGTATAATTATTCAGCAGTTCTACCCTTACCAGGCTTTTGCATTTATATGTTGCTTTGAGGTGGAGATAGTGCAATATTATATTCCGGCGCTTGTATCTTTTTACTTATAAGACTTACAGAATAAACATGTGTAAGAAGAATGTTAGTAATTTCGTCTTCTTTATACTTCCAATAGACACTTTTGCCACAAAGTTTTAAATTAATGTGTCAACTGTTGAGACATTAATTTAAAAAAACCTAAATTTGGCACATTCAATTCGAAATGGCCGCTTGCGCCTTTTCTTTGGATTGATTAATGATGCGCCGAAAATTTGGATTTATATTAGGAATCCTTAACAACATAACATCATAAACGCTTTAACTCCACCTTTTGTGGAGGGCAAAAATACCCTAGACTGTTTTATGTATCCACAATGCAATTACTACAACAACATTTTACAAAAATAATAGTAAAATAAGCTATTAGTTATACCACGTTTTTTATAAAGAAACAAACGGATTATCTAACCTATATCACAATCAAACGAGCAAAGCCCATGTACTGCAGTTTATTACATTTTTTTAACTTTTTGTTTTTTACTGAGTCAGGCAACGCAAATTTGAATTTGAAATTTGTTGAAAACTTCCACCGTTAACATTAGGCTAGGTAGGGATTGTTAGCTTGTTTTGTCTTTCCTGCTTCTTTTGCTTTAGGAACAGCTCTATATCCTTACTTACGCCCTTACGAAACGATTTTCAAATTACTATCGGCCAAGGGGAATACAGTAACCTTAGGTTGAAATTCGGTTGGCTTCAAAGAGATTGATAATTCTTTGAGAATGTAGTGCGGTTTTGATACTTTAGAGCGAGCCAGCTAGATTCAAATTTTCTTTGGCGTTTTCATTCTTGTGTAACTCAATAGTTCTTTTGCTTCACCTAGTTCTTTTGCTTTCAATTTTCTTCTTATTTTGTCATCTGCAAGCAAGGTACGGAGCACTTGTAACCACTTTCTTTGTGTTTTTTAGTGACACGAGTTAGGTTTTCTTTGTAATCGTCGCCAATAATAAGACTTGCATTCTCTCTATCTCCACAGTACTCTATTTTTTCCAAATCTTCATCGTTTAATTCTTGTTCAAGTTCTTTGGAGATGGTCTTCACATTGATTTCAGTACAATTGTTATTCAAGTTGATCAAACTGTATTGCGATATTTTTAGCAAAGCAAAAGAAATCGAATGAAAATTATATCATTTTGGCGCCAATTCATTTTTATTAAATAAAATCATAAAAGGCTTTTTATTTTCCAATATTTACTATGTGATATAGGTTAATGGCTATTATTGGCCTTCTCTCGTATTTTTACATTTCACGACGTCTGACAACCAATCCAGAGTGTTTGTTAATGGCGTATAGGCGGGCTATAGGAAACGGTGGGTCAATCATTAGTCCTTGATAACGAGCAACGTAACTTAGTCCAAGACCGAACTTCAATGTGCCGATATCAACAACTGCTTTGTCTAGACTTATTCCTTGCGACTTGTGGATAGTAATATTATAATTTTAATTTCATCCACCACCACATCACGCGGCGACACGGCAATCTCACCCTTGCTCTTATTCTCACAATTAATTTGACCACTATAATCCGGATAAGTGACATCAGATAAGCGTGTTCTACTGCGCATCTGATCTAAATGCCTACGAACGTCACCGCTACCACTATTTACCACGAATTGACGAGAACCTTCCCTATCAACGACCGTACCTTTTAACCACTTCTCCTGTTTACCAAAACCTCTAAACCAAACTGACTCTCCATTATCGAAATGTCTATTTGCACCATCTGCGTACTGCACTTGTTTATTTTGTGACTTTCTCACCCTCTTCTCTAACGTGCTATCACTACGTAACAAATCCAGTCTCGTACGTAAATTCCGTTTTTGTAACAAATTAGCTGGGGTTGCACCTGTTGTACTATGTACCGTATTTCTATAAGTCAATAAAAATGTTTGAAGCGCAGAGTTAATTTCTAAATTATCTCTTAAAGCTTTTTTGATTGCACGTTTACACAATTTAACTGCATTTTCAGCAGCGCCGTTAGATGAAGGATGATAAGCTGGTGAGAGTGATTGGATAATACCGTTGTTTGCCAAAAAATTTGAAAAATTCATTATTTGTAATGACAATAAAACAAGGGGGGCCTTGATCACTAACAAACTCTATCGGTAAACCAAACCTAGCAAATGTCTCTCTTACAACTTTAATTACGCTAGATGCGTTAGTTTGCCTCAATTCGAAAACTTCAAGCCATTTTGAAGACGAATCAATTAATATAAGAAATGTTTTACCATTAAATGGTCCAAAAAAATCAGCGTGAATCCGTGTCCACGGCCAAACGTGTTACGGCCTCGGCTGCGGTGGTACCTTAGCCGGCGCTGTTGCCTCTAAAGCACATGTCTCACAATCACGGCATAAAACTTCCACGTCTCTATCTATGTGCGGCCACCAAACGTAACTTCTAGCCCAACCCTTCATTTTTACCATACCCATATGACTAATGTGTAACTGTTCTAAAACAAGATTCCTAATTTCCTCTGGAATTATCATCCTATATCCCCACATTACGCAACCATTCTCAATGTATAACTCATTTCGTCTAATAAAAGATGTTATTAAAGGAAAGAAAAATTTCGACACTGGCGGGGTTCGAACCCGCGACCTTCGGGTATACGCCCCCGTCGCTCTGCCAACTGAGCTACAGTGTCAGTTGGCATCCAGCGCGAAATTTCTCTATCCTTTGTTTCTTTTTTACACGTTCAAGTAGTGTTTGCGTTTCCTACCTCCGAATTTTAACTAATTCGGACGGCCACTTGTCTACCTTTTCAGATAGAATGCAAATGTTG